>JASJUZ010000672.1:0-248263 GCA_037159825.1 Tupiocoris notatus | reverse complement strand
ATTTATATATTAATTTAATTATTTTTTGCATATATTTATATATTCAATTATTCATCAATTAATTTTTTCTAAAATTTTATTTATAATAAAATGTTTTAACTCTCTAAGTATTTGTTGCTTATCTGAAGATCCAATAAAAAAATTCTGTCGGTCCGTTATACACTATCAACGTTTTTTGAGAAAACTACAAAAGCTGAATTCTTGAAATTTTTTCAATTTTGGCTTGACTAGATAACCAAATCGCTACCAGAAAATTCGTATTATCCAACACATTCAAGAAAAAGGTGTATTTAGCATCAATTTCTATCGATTTCTGGACGCTGAATCGAAGGAGACCATCGCGGGGTCAATAGCTCTAATGGTTTTCGAACTATCGCGGCTATCGTACAGAATTTGGGGAAAAAAATTTTTGTCAAGGGTATAACTTGGGAATTTTCATTCGTTGCAATGGTCATCAAACTCTCCCTTCAGCAATTTGAAACTAGTGGAAATTAAAAGTGATTAAAATTACCATAGCTCCTCCAATCTGTTTTTAGGTGGAAACATTCACAGATGGTCGGAATAGTTACTACCACAGATGCTTCCTTATTGAAGCAAAGGAATAATCAACCATTATACTATAATTATTTGCATTTTTTCAATTTTGCGTTATTCAATAATGGGAAAAATATTTTTCCAAATCCCAGTAGCTACAAAATTATTAATCTTGTAATTTAAACGCGAACGGAGCTCATTTTCAAGTTAGAATCACACACGTGAATTCAAATTTTGATGTGAACCGTTGAGCGGAGCTATTCGACCAAGCTTGAAAGACGCTGAGGTCGAATCCGACCAGTGTATGTATGCTGTCAAGGAGAGAAAAATTTCTTCCGCACTAAGCCCTGAGGACATTACTGAACCGAGTTTTCTTGGTCACTGAATTATCAAACCGAGGTGGAAAATCAACATTGCTCACCGCTATACAGCTTACTATCAACTATAAGGCGGCCAAGCGATAATCCCGTACAGTTGTTGATTGACGGTGATTTATTCGAACATGGTTTTTCCCGCTAACACCTTTTTCAAAAATCTATCGGTCGAGTTGTTTGCTACTGCAAAAATTCATCGCGAAGTTTCCTCTTGGCTTGGTGAACTAACTGAAATAATATTTTTCTTAATTTCATCCCAACGTTGACAATAGCTTCACTTTAGTTCAAATTACTTAGTAGATATATAGATAGATGAATAATAAATCATTGATAATCCGAAAAAAATGATCTCTAACTCTCTCAAAATTTGATGTTTACAAATTATTATAATAGTAAATAAATATGTGTTCAATATATTCCGAATATTCAATAAAAAAAGTAAAAAAAAAGTCTGTCCGTCTTTGTGCGTTCGGCTCACGTTTTTTGGAGGTTTTCCACACCAGTGGACCGATTTTCGTGTTTTAAAGCATGAAATGTGGCAATATCCCTACCAGCTTTTTTTTTTTAATATCCCCGTTTAAGCAACGGGGACGCAAAAATGTGTGTTTTTGGGAGGTTTTCTGTAGATTTCTCGGGCGCGAACTATTAGTTTTTCCCAGTTTTAGCACTACATCGTTGTTATGCTTTTCAACTTTGAAAATTCGTTGCATATACTTACAGTACTGTTCAATTTCAATTAATAAATTATTCCTACGGGAAATTAGTCGTAGAAACCGACTTTGAAGTGAAAAGTTTCAAATTCTAATGGTTAATCAAATTTTTCGAATTTCTTCCGATTTTCACACCGTTGAAGTTTTAACTTCGGAATTTTTCAATTTTTTCGATTTTCACACTTATGAAGTTTTAACTTTTGAATTTTTTTAGAATTTCTTTTAGAATATCTTCTTTTAGAATTTTTTTCGCCACGTACGTGAATTTTGAAAAAATAGGTTTCGTGTAAGCAAATTGAGAAAGTTTAATTTAGTATCAATTAAAAATAAAAAAAGTCACGGATTATTTTTTGTTTTCGAGATATATTCAATAGCTACGCGGGGGGGGGGGGCATAACATAAATATATGATCAAATTTACGAAATTGTAGGATTTTGATAGGTATTTGGATTTTTATTTGACAATACGCACTGAACGTGTTAAGGAGTTTCCAATCTGTTCTCAGGGGGAATGAACGTTCCTCATGTTCAGAATGGTTACTTTTACAAGCGGATGGTCTTCCTAAATTATAATTGATGAAAAAGAATAATAAACCCCTGTAAAATTATTTGCTGCGAATTTATTTAGTCCACGTCACCTAAAATGTGCAAGCTGTCGATTTTTTAAGTTTTTAATTTTAAGTGTCCATCCGAGATTTCTTTGTTTCAGTACTGATGAAAATGCCTCTTCTTTGAAAAATTACGTAAATAAATGATAGCTTGGTAGCTCGAGGCTGTTGGTTGATAGGGTCGTTCATTCCGATGGCACGGATAGCCAATTTTTTTATCCGGAAGCCAATGTAGGTTTTCCCTTTGTCAAAACGTGATTTTTTTCCAATATATTCGGCAATCCCTGGTTACCATATTTCCCTCATTTACGCGTCAAATGATCGTGAATAGAATATGGGGACGTCATCTCGTCGATCGCTCAACTTTGCATGTGTACGAGAAACATATTCGAACAGTATAAAGGAAGTACTTACTCGGTGCCAATATGTCGCTCGTGGATGGCTTTTGAATGGTCAAATTTAATCAGAAAACAACGTCACAAACGTAAATGTCATGGTGATTCGTCCTTGACACAAAAACCAGCATTTTGTTCTGATGGTAGGGAGATGTTAGTGGAAGAATATGCTATCACGCGTCGGTCATATACTCCGTCCATACAACATCTGCATCGTCTGGCAGACCTGAATACAAAAATAAACCGCGTTCCCCAAGACTGCTGAGTGGAAAACTCGTACGACACCACGTGAAACTGACCCCTTGAATTTATCATATGTTTACTCTTTTAACATGCAATAAAACTGCACCTCGTACGATTTTGTTCAACACCATCGGCGTTCAAATATGTTAAGCGCGAAATGCAGAGATCAAACGTTGAATATTCCATCCTCCGTATACAGCAGTGTAAAAAGTGAGCTGGCTTTTCAAGGCTAGGTATCAAGTTCCCTATTAACCTCAATTTCCTCGTTTTTTATTTCTTTTTCCAAATCTATGACAAAATCGGATTATTGCTGGCACTTGATACAAATAGCAAAGACTGAGAATTGTTACCCCGTTTTCCTCCTTATTACCCATGATTTTTGGTAAATACACCTCATTGCGTACGTGGGCAGCATTGCGAGCGTGGGGCCTACAAAAGCCAGTCCAGAGAATAGCAATTTATTAGTACACGTATGATTTCGAGTATTTTTTCACTATTTTTTCATCATTATGAAGATAATTTGTTAACGGAAAATTAATTTCCAGGACAATTAGAGAGCACTTTGATTTTTTCTTGCCAAGTATAAAGCCTCAAGGAACGTTTTACCTAAAATATAATTACGTCTGATTTTCCAATAGCACAAGGTGAATAGCGTCTTGAGTTGAAATATATTTATCCAAGAGCATCTTTCGAGAATCGGCGCTGTTTTAAAAATCTTCCTCATTAATATTCGAGCCCTGAATGAGGAAATCGTCTGCAAACTTAACGAACTGATAGGTATGTACGTAACGCAATTCGCCCGCCCACGTACGAGCGTCTACAGATGATTCGCCCTCAGTGGCCAACAACGTGGGTTGCGATTTCGACTGTCGTGAATGGGCAATCACCATGCTTACCGCGCTCTTGGCCGACACCAGGTGTAATCTGAAAATGTCTTCCTCTTTCGACTTCATTCTGAATTTCTAAATATTTCGTACTCTACGCACCGAATAATAAAACTCGCTAGTTCGGCAAAATGCAAACTGAGGTTGATATACGAAGGGAGGAAAATTTCGAATAATTATTTCCCAGGTGAATTTTGTCAAGAAGCAATATGTAGTTGAGATTAATAGGAACTCGTGTTCAAAGGGTGCCATATTACGCCATGGGATAATGCAGAAGCTGCTTTTAGTAACTGATATACAAAACTCATTGCTTCGATAGTGTTTCAACATTTGAGTACGCGTATAAAAAATAATCGACCAATCGACACAGATAATCCCCGAAAATCCCGAACGGAATGGAATTATAAAAACACGCTGACAGAAAACGATCAGTAGATCGCTCTAAATGTTTCAAACCCGAACAAGTCCAGAAAGATGCTGAAGGAAAGGCGACCGTTAAATATTTTGTCGCTCAGAATAAACGATTGGGCTGTTAGAATCAATGAAACTTGAAAGAGACGGTGGAGATGTTCAACGGTTTTTGGAAACGGGCCAAAAGTCGAAAACTAACACTTGAGTATTGCCAACAAAGGTAATCTCAATGAGGAAACGGCGAAGTGGACAACTGAGTTTTCTGATGCTTGACCGAGAATTTTTTCGCCGAACCTGCGGGAAGCCTGACGAAAAACGCGGCGAATTTATAAGTCAGGAAAATGCCCGTTTTTGCACGAAGTTTCCGAAAGGATTGGACAGAAATCATATAGGCTGGCATTTGTTCAAGCACATCATATTTTATCATTGCTATACATTTTCCACATAGAAAAAAGGAAAACTTTTGGCTAGGTCACAGAATGGTTTCGGTTTTTGGCAAATATAGATATTACCTACGTTTTTTTTTTTTTTTTTACCTGAGTTTGGATGGGTACTTATTACATAGGTTTAGGATTCAACTTGCAGTAGTCGATTAGAGAGAATGTACAAAAATGTTAAACCGTTTCGATTGCTTGTTTGAAAATCATCAAAGTTCGAAAACAAAAATTGCGGACACATAACATTTTTGTAAAAGTCGTCTTAAATAACGATATTTCATTGTTTTGACACGAAAATCGAATTTTGTACTGCATTTGCCATGAGATCGTTACCCAAGAAAGAAAAAGTTAATTTTTTTACTCTTTTGTAAAGATAGTAAAATTATAGGTATCTTCTTCAAATTCACCGTTTCAGGTGCGAAACATTTACAATGCATTGAAATTAATAGCGACGAGACTCCCCGCTATTTAAGCAGTAAACTAGCAAGAGGAGATTGAAGCAAGTCCTCCTCGTTACCACAGTAGCCGCCTCCGGAGACGGAGTTCGCGGAGTGAGCCGAACTCTAACGAAGTTTCCCGAATCGCCAACCGCCTCCGACTTGATCCAACATCTCGGTTAGATCTGAAGTCCAGCTAGTCTGCAGACGGCATTTGAAAACTGCAGGTAAGCTCTAGACAGCCATCGGGCAAAATAGGTAGTTACGTATTTTGCTTGAATTTTACACTTGGCAGGCAGAAGAAATTAATAGCAGCCAAGGAAGAAATTCATTCCATTCAGTAACGGTGAAAAGGCCGAAAGTCGATATAAAGAGATGGGTGGAATTTTATCTAACGCATGGAAATATTCAGGCATTGAGTCACCCGCCAAATTTCGACGTAAAATATAGCTGATTAAATTAAAAAATTCTTCGAATAAATTGAATATGATTGATTGATGATTGAAATAAATTGAAAACGAAACATATACCTGTGAAACCGTTCTCAATTTATGGCAACTCAAATATTCAACTCAATGCAAAAAAATAACACAGGCAAAAAAAAGTTTTACTAAACGAAAGTTATTTTTTCAGGTGCTAGTTTAGCACTTAATCAGACAATAGGTAGTATGAGCTATATTTCATGATTCAGAACTGATAGAATAGAACAATTTGTATAGTTTTTTTTTTTTTTTTTTGAGTATGTGAAAGTTAAAAACTTAAAATTGGACCAAAGAATACATTTCCCTAATTGTGAAGCTTTTCGGTGACCTTGGCGAATTAGGTAAATCGAAATGTAATCGTTCCACTCTTCGAGCGTTTCACAGGAAAATCGTAAAACCGTTGGAAATTTCATCGAGGCTCTAATGAGTTCCTCGTTAACTCGAGATGAACTTATTATCATCCGAACTTAGTAGTTCGTTAGTATCAAACTTCTCGACCGTGTTTCGAGCCGTATGAAGTTGGTGCGTTAAATTTAAACGACCGCGACGAAATATGATTGTCCAAATTTCTCCACTCGGAACGAGTTGTAACGAGGGCATGATAAATCATCGCGTAAGAACTTCCAGTTTCGGTACTGTGTCAAAATAATTTGTCGGAGGTTGAGTCCTAATAGCGAAACTTGTCAATAATACTTCTCGTTCGAGCAAAATGGTATGGAACTAAATTCAGCTTAGAATGGTAAGCTCGAAAAAAATAACAGAAATATTTCAGCGGTGACCCACAATGGAGTGAAAAATGTATAACTGAATATTTCGCAAGTGCATTTATTTGTAATTTTTTTTAGTGTAAATATTTTGACATTTCTGTCAGTGGCTTTTGATTTTTTCCTACGCCGACCATTAGTACCCCTGAAACTAGATTCCCTGACAAATTGAAAAACTAGAATAGAAACTAGTTATTTGAATAACCAGGGTACGAAAATGAATCAGTCTTTCTACGTACGAACGGTCTACAGGTAGTATAAAAATATTCCGCGTAATTCTTCTCATTTACTTCGTCTTATTTTATTGCAGGTGAACCAAAAGTCGTTACAATGGATCAGGAGTTTTGCCTTCGATGGAACAATCATAAATCGAACTTGACCGACATCTTATCGAAATTCCTAGAGAGCAAAAGGCTGGTCGACGTGACGATTGCAGTCGCCTGCGACAATGAGAAGGATTTCAAAACATTCAAAGCCCACCAGGCTATCCTCTCAGCGTGTTCACCTTACTTCGAGATGCTCTTCGTACAAAACCAGCATCCGCACCCGATTATTTTTCTCAAAGACGTGACAGCTGTCGAGGTGCAGGCGCTGCTGCATTTTATGTACAACGGGGAGGCCAAAGTGAAACAGGACGAGCTTAGTCGTATTCTCAAGACTGCCTCGGCCCTGCAGATCCGAGGACTCGCCGATTCACGGAGCGAGTCTGCAGTAAGGGCATCTCCGGATGATAGATCATCCCTGTCGCCGCACGCTCTGACCTCGAACGATTCACCTCGTTCGTCGACCGTTCTGACGGCGAAACGTCGAAAACGGAAAACCAACGGAGAGCAAGCGAACACTACTAATAAATGTAGCGAAAAGCCCTCCCCGGAATCTGAGGTAATAGAGCAGTTCATGAACATTTATTGTAAAACATAATTGAATATTATTTTTCATTATCCATGTTTCTCATGTCTTTATGAGGATAAATGGAATTTTTACACTTCTGGCTTATGATATGATCATAAAGATTATTATTTGGGTGCCCAGGGCATCGAAAATTGCTGGATCGGGGGTACGGTATGGAAATTGTCATCTACCGAATAATTTACGCAACCTGAAGAGGGAAAAATTCAGAAATTTATTTATAAGCAGCAATTGTGTGTAGGAGAACGATAATGCATAAATTTTCTCTGAGGTTTCTAATTTCTCGCAGGTCGCTTTCGGTTCGGTTAGCCAGAACGTCCCATCTCCAGACAAAATTGAACACACGCCGATCTCACATGACTCGCAGGAACCGCAAATCACCTTCGAAGATAATCGTAGTCCGAATAGAGATTCACCCATAAATCAACCGTCTGGTGTAAGAATTACGTTATAATTTTTTTTTCCTCTTTATTGTTAGATACACCGAGCGTGTTGCTCATAAGTAACATTCTTTTGACCTTAAATACTAACACAAATCAACAAAACGACGTTATAATTGAAGTGCAAAATTATTCAGTTAATTTAGAACTTGTAGTTCGGCCGTAAGCCGACCAAAAAAATATGAATTAATTGAAAACCTCGCTGTTTAAATTTTCATGTAAATGATTTCGATTTTCAGCACGAAACTAAGCAAGGAGAATCGAGCTCTGTATACGTCTCACACGACCAGGCTCTTCAAGATCAACCAGATTTCCATGATGGTAAGTAGCAGCAATGTCAATCAACGAATTATTTATGCGTTTAAAAAAAATGAATAAATCGCTGGGTCAATTTTGAAATTCACCTCTTTTTACCCTATGACTATCTACTGACTATTTTCCCTATATACGGGACGAAAATAAATTACGAATTCTCTCAGTTAATCGATCGTTTATCGACCCTGGGATTTTCCATTTCGTTTTGCAGATTTATATTGCGTCGTTCATTTTTTCGCAGGTGACAAACGGACGAGTGAAGGTTCCACTATGCCATCACCCTTGGCCCGATCTTCACCTACGAGCACCCCTAGCGTTAATCAAACTGCGACAAATTTGTCCCCAAGAGCCTACGATACTCTGTTCAGAACTGTTCCCAACACTCCCGGCATGTATCTTTGCTATCTTTGCTCGAAGATGGTCCGCTCTCGCTGGCATCATGTTCAGACTCATTTCAGCCGAAATCACAAATGCATCTTCTGCAACGCTATTTACTCCAGGATCGACACCCTTAAAAGCCACACTCGGCGCGAGCACGGTCTCATAACTTCGCGATATTTGCACAACCTCGTTCCTCCAGTTTACCCACCGGTAACTGCTTACCCGCAACCAGTTAATCTCGCTAATTACTGAGCTCAAGAAATTTGTAGACGAATATAAATACACGCGATAGTTCTTTCATTTAACAACGAAGACTAGACACCACATTGTATTCTACGTAATAGACGCACTTTTGAAATATTGTCGCTTCCATATTCATATTCCCAATTTTCTTGGGTAATTTCATAGGACGGGGAGAATTATTCGAGGCTCGCAGATGGAATCATAAAAACGCAAATCGTATCCAATAATTTTATTAACCTTGTGTAAAATAGTTTCTGAATCATATTTGTAATATTGTGGTTGATCAACTGCTTAGTAATTGTCGTATCTACTTCAAACCATATTTTCCATGAAGGTACTTTTTCCCTCAATAATCCAACTATTTTCGTATTTTTTTTTCTCTTTATCGAAATTAACCGAAACAGTGCGGACAGTAAACCGTCGTTTTCAAGCTGAAACCAACGTAAGCAACGAAACGCATTCCATTTAACGTATAACGGTTCTTAGTTACGTCATACAAAAAACAGATACACAAAACAAACGATAGGTATTTTCCAACCATTAGGTAACAATGCACGTTTGTGATCATGAATTGAGGGACAGTTAGTTGATAACATTACAATATTATGTACACGAATGTTGATTTTTTTTTTCTTCCTTTCGTACGCAAATCATCAGATTCGCTAATGGTTAATGTTGCGTTAACAAAACTCTTTATCGTAGTTTCATTAACTATGTTACATGTACAATAGTTCAATATGTTTTTAACGTTCATTGGAAAAGTGATTTGTTATTATTAACTAATTGCAGAGTGAGCAGTTTCATACATTAATTTATATATTTTACATTACCGTATTTTTATAAGTGTAGTTTACATAAGTAAATGTTATATCTTTCACCCGTCTCAACCATAATAATTTTATAGGTAGTTTTATCATAATAACTTTGTTGTTGTTGTTTTTTTTCTTTTCATCTTCACTTCCTTGTAATAAACAAACATCCAACATTTGCCGTGAAAGTTCTTTTACGTTTCATTATATCCATAAGTATCGTAATTTTTCAGTTTTTATTTTTTCTTCTTCGTATTTTCAACTAGCGTACCGACCAACTGTTGCAGCGCATCATCCAAAATATTCGATTTCTTTGTGAAAGGAACAAATTTCCTTCTTGACAAACACTGGATGAGTTATTTGTTGAAAACCGCATAGTCAAACATATTCCATAGTTTCCGCTGTGTTTCAGCAAAAAGTACACAGTTAATGGAAACGTTGCACTGTTAGCTTGCGCCGCAAATGCGAATCTTTTTCATCGAAAGAATATAATAATCGAACATATAATTTTTTTTAAAAATTAAAAAAAAATTCAGCTGATAAAAAGCATCGAATCGGCGGAACGAAGTTGAAATCAAACGTCTAACACGTGGGAAGGAAAGTTTTCCTGCCGTCGTATAACAAATATAATATCTATACACGCCTTGAGCCAAACATGTTTGCGGAAGATCATGATCTTATGACTAGGAATAGATTTTAGCTTAGTTGACGTTTCTGTTAAGTACGTATAAGACTGCATGATAAGGAAATTCAATTGCAATTTTTTTTTGTGATTTTTAACTTTTTTCGGTCTATTCATTTATTAGTTAAAACACTATGTACTATTTATACACAACCATTCCACCAAGGAATTCAACCATTTCTAAATATTTCGACCACCACTGGAAGCCATTTGACCAGTAGGTAACATTGGTTAAATATGTAATATTTATGTATTCACTCGAATAACATCTGTGGCCTATATGCAACGCTAGTATTGTTTTATAGGCCATAAATGTCATAACCGAAATCTTGGGTAGTCTCATAGTTAACATAACGCTATTGAACGAAAACCTTTGCTAGACAATCCTATCTCTTTTTTTCCATAAAATGATTCGGTACTAGAACCCAACAAGACACGTAGGAACAAATGAAACAGATTTTTTTTTGGCGTTTTATGTATTTTTTTCCACTTTCGCTCTCCTCTAAAACGACACGCATCGACAACATAATAATTACGGTATGAGGTGGTTAGTACAACAGCCTATACTAATGATTATTTGTTTGTATGCTATCGGTTTTCCCAACGTATGACATGCGCGAAATTGAAGTAAACCTAAAGTAAAACCGATTGTTCGATAAAATCTCCAAATTCAACGGCAATATAATGAATAAAATATTCGTGGAAAAACGTTTTTCTTCTCAATCGTAAAAAAGATTATCGCTAATTGAAGACATTATCGCCGTTTTACTGCGAACGATGAAAAAACACTTATAAAAATTAATTAAATCATTCATCTATCGAGATCACACGTCATGTTGATCGTTATGAAGTCCGTTCGACGACTTTTTCAGTCCGAAATTCGCCAAAGTAGCGGCGAACTTCTTTTTCGAATTAGTAAAATTTTTCAGCGTTTCCGTTGGTTGGAAAACGAACGTAAAAATTTTCTATATCCTAAAATTCCTTCCAATTATTCGGGCGTCACCTTATTTTCTAAATACACATACATTGCAGTCAAATAATTAATTTTTTTTCCTTCTATAATTTGACAGAAACACCTTAGCACGCTACAGAAACGGAACGCGAACTGAATATTATTCCACATATAAAAATATACATTTCAAAGTTGACAGAGACGGTGGAAAAAAGTAGCCGCTCAGCAGTCGTAGCTCAACCGCAAACGTACCACGTTTAAGTGAACATAAAAATCCTGAACGTAAACTCTCGTCTTTGCGAACCGTTCTTAATGTAGGAACAAGTTTTGCAAATTTCCTGTTTTTCGCATTTTTTTTTAATAGCTTTTACGAATGCGAATTGGAAATGTTGTGTCAATATCAAAATAAGGATATCGCCGATTTGGAACCAACGAAACGAATTCACACGAGTTAAGCTATACGATATAAATTATTTATCAATAGACATATTCATTATTCAAATACGTTAGATGAAATAAATTTCAAGTAGTTGGGAGTACAAAAACTTGGGAAACATCTACGAAAAAATGCGACTAATTATTCCGTTCTCGTTGTTTGAACTTAGGCTCTAATTGGGAAACTCAGCGCCGTTTTTTTAAACGAGTCAAATAAATTCGAGCGAAACGCCTATTGGACGAGCATGAGCGAACGAAATTAAGCGAAAAATAGGTTCAAGTCGTCAAGTTATTAGATTGCGCAGATTGAGCTTGAAAAAACGAGCAAAACTGGGTCGAGAACCGCCTGGGCAAAATATCCACATCAAGACAAAATTTAATTGATGAACAGTTTGATGATCAATGTCTATTATTTTTAGCTTCATTCAATTTCTGTTCTTGAAAAAAAAATTTTTTTTTGCATTTGAAAAATAGAAATCTGGACGATCGATTATAAATTGTAGATTGTCTAATGGATTTGTTCGCGTAAATAGTTATTTTTCTCTCGAATTCCATTGGCAGCTCCAACATCAAAGCACAAAATTGTATAGCTGACATTGAACATTAATCGAACTACCAGCTGAAAAAACAACGAGCTTGCCAATATGAGAAAAAATGGTAAATTTGGTAAAAGATACTATAATTCCATTTCAATCCAGTTTTACTCAGTTGTTTCACTGCTTAATTTGGAACATGATGTACGTTAGGATCGCAAATCATACTATGAAACACTCGCTATCGAATGCGCGTGGTGAAGAAAGCACAACTGATGAGCACATTTGCACCTTAGAATTCAGTGAAATAAGATGATAAGCGACGGATGGGTACGGTGAATATAAAGGGAGTTATGAGTGAAGAGATGTGTTCAATGGTCGGTTGGATGTTTTCGCGCCTCAATTTGAACGGAATGATAGTCGAACTATTTCCAAACCATCTCTTACCCCTAAAGTTATAGAGAGGAATAGTCGGATCGAAAATAGAACAACTATCTCATAAAATAAAAAAAAAATCTCCTCGTATCTCAAAAAATTAACTGAAAACATCCCTCTATGCCAAAGGTATATAGGAAGCATGAAGCACGAATGTACGGAAATGGAAAAAAGCGATTGGTCGGCGATCGATAAGCCTCACTTCAGTATGCCGTTGAAGTTATTACACGAATAGTGCTCGATTGCGATAGTATCGCCTAAAATGAGTCAACGCGCTCGAAAATCAGTCAGCAACCCATTCGAGATCAGTGGTAATTGAATCTTACTTCTGATCAGTGCAGAAAGCGAACGAATACCTAATTTTAACGGACGTTGGTGTTAAATCCTCAGTGATGGCTGTTCAAAACGATAGAATCGTAAAAGAATCAGTGCGAAAACGTTAATAATTTCACGACTAAGGGAAATTCATATATGTATAGCGTTAATATTCACTTTCATATTTTACAATCGTAAATATCCGATATTGCAATATTAACCTATGATTAAAATTGGCAACATAGAAAAAATGCATCGCTTCGTTTGCAATCGTGCGCTTCAACGATAGAGATTAGTGAGGGTAAAGTGAAATAAGGCAGTTTCGGTTGTTCGCTCAGAAAAATTGGACAAAGTTTTGGTTTTTTGCACCAAGTATCAGAATGGTATTTCATCGGTGAGCGGAACTAGAAGCGAAACGGATTTATCTGATAGATAGACCAAAATTGTAATTGAATGATTACTGCGATCGAATATTATTTTTTTAGAAATTGGTCGGGAGTGATAAAGACCCTTGTGAAACTCCCACGGGTATTCTAAAAGCGCCGGATAGAGTCAACGCAGCCGAACTGTCATTATTGCTCGTAAAACGCCGCTTTCAATTTTATTCTCAAAAAATCCATATCCAGTACTCTTCACTCCCCCATTCTTCCCCTCCATTTAATATTGGTAACACTAAGGACTGGAAGGAAAATAGAATCAATTAGTACTCGTGAGAACGAAATGCCCAAAAATATTAAATTTTCGCGTTTCCCAGAATTCCGCCACCAAAGAAATACCACTCCCTGAAAAAAATTGTAAAAAATTAAAATTGAAAATTTCTTTGGTACGAAATCAAGCTCCCAGGCAGACGGTACAGTTGTGCTTTACATTTTGTATTGAAACTTCGTTTTAAACATCGAATAACGACGCAATTCGTTCTGCGAAAAAATATTTGAAAAAATCGATTTCGAACCAAAATTCGAAAGGAATAAAATGTTTTCCATCAATCGAACGATTCCAATAAACGAAATTCAATTTCAACGTTAAATATAGTGCTAATGATTTGCGGGTAAATATACAACGTGATCGAATATCTTACAACGATTTGATATTATCATATTATATAAATTTATTTCTTCAACAGTACCTAATTTAAAAAACAACAACACATATGATTGTATTTTTATTACTTCTGTCACTCCTTCTCCCAAATGATTAAGTTGCATAGGCTAGATTGATAATAATAATACCCACAACATCCTTTGACTATATCAAATTAATTTGAGTAATTTTTTCAATTATACTAACGAAAAAATTTCACTCGTGGCAAAGATATTCCTCGTGTTGGCACACATGTTAATACTGTTCATTTTTAAGTGAAAAAAAATTAGTCCGGAACTTTCATTAAATTATCGTAAAAAATTCTTCTCACAACAAAAAAATATGATACCGAACTAGGTCTTCTGAAACGAGTATCAAGCATCAGCAATGGGACAAGTAGATACATTAAAAAAATATATGAATCTACCAATTAACTCTACCAAATATCATGTTCACGTAACAGTAACGTATGCGTATGATTCAGTTACACGTACATTATTTTTGTTTTTCTCTAAAATTTTCACCGTTTTGAGTTTTCTTCATAAATATTCAGAGGCGATCTGTCGAAATTGACACGAACTGAAGACCCAAACGGAATCGTATGGGAAGGGGTGGGGGAAAAGGAACTTGTTTCTGATCTCACGTGAGTGTCTTCCAGCTATAATCGAATGTTTCAACGTATTATTTTCACTTATTAAGAGATATTTTGCGTTATAAAATATACTCAATTTGTTTTCATTTTTAGCGTCACTTGAGGAAGGAAATTAAAAATTTTTTCTTCTTGCAACATTCAATGACGGAACGGGAAAATGTTTTCAGGTTTTACGCACGGTTAACTCACGTTCGCGTGATACTTATCCACCTAACGTTCATTCCTCTTTTTTTTATCTCGTTTTAAAACACTACTAACATAGAGTCACAATGTCCTATACCTTTACAATTATATAAGTTCGCACAGGTTGGCTTAATCAATTTAATAATATTCTTTATACAGATGAATGTCCGTTTTAACGAAGGATAAAAAAGAAACAGTTGTAATTACTGTTTTCATGAGCAAGAAACTGCACAGCACGTAAAATTCACTAAGCCAGACCAAAATTCGTTGAAGACGACGCCGTATTCACCTTTTTTTAAAACTACTTTGCTATCCGGGTTTCCAAATTCAATCTCCCATGTCCATGTTGAGTTTCGCCGCCGAAAATGAACAATTTCTATTAGTTTTTGCAATTTTTTTTTATGTAAACACTTTATTACATTTTCGTATGTAAATATAACACTCTAGTGTGCATACTAATATAATTCGATCAACGATTACTTTTACAAAACTTTGAGGTTCACATCGCTATTATCTTATGCACCATTATAAAACAATTTTCTTCAGGTGTTCATAATTAGTAATAGGTTAAACACCGTGGGGACCCGGTCTCCCGAAACATACACTTCCACTTTGTATTTTCGATACTTTAAATTACACGTTAGAAAATAATCAGCTCTATTTAACTATACTATTGTCAAAAATTTTTCTCCATGTTTTATATTTTTTCTCCATTTTTTTTCCATTCTACATAAAAGCATATATTAGGATGTGTAGCGTCGGAAGGATCAGACTCGGCCAATTAGCTTTCGTTTTAATTGAACGGACACTTTCCGTACGTCTCCCTTTTGGAAGGTGTCGAACGAAATCAAGAATGAAATAATGACTTTGCGCAGTTGAAGGAAAAACTCAACCGAAATGGTAGGAAAACCGTTTTCTCTACATTTAGTCAATTCCTTCTCGTATTAAACCTAATTCTGACAATTATATGCGACGAATTTAAACCATGCGAATCGCGTAAAAAATACTAAGGTTAAATTTGAGTATAAAACATCATTTACATGTGGAAAATTCTTACTGTAGTTTTACATTCGACAGATTCGAGCGAATCCTGATGGGGCTACGAGAACTCGATCGACTTGAATGCATTTAATCGATTTCGTTTGCACAATAGTTGAAACAGCACTAGAAACCAGCCACGGAGGTTCGTGATTTGAGAAAGAAAAAAGAAAAAACAACAAGTATTACTAATTACCCCGACTTAAATATTTCTAGCAGAAAGCAGTAGTGTTGAGTCTTGGAAAAAAAGAAAAATGGATTGAGTAATTTCTCTGGATATGAGCAATTAACTTAATAGCGATACGTAGTTAAAATAATCGTACTTTACTAATTTATTATTTGAAATTTGAGTATTCCTTATTAAATCCCGCTCAAGTACATAACTACCTACATGGCAGCCTATGAATTTCGCTGAATGAGAATTTTAAAGATTTTAAGAGCTCAATTCAAAAATATTATACGTCAAACTTGAACGAAGAAACTATATTCGTGTATTTTTAATCTACGAAATCCCCCTGGCCAGTATCTAGAGCTTGCGAAAAAACCTACGACGCAATCAAACCGGACTGCGGTATTTTGGATTTGCAAGTAAAATATGGATCAACTTCGTCCGTGAATGTTTCGCGGCATTGTGCACTTTGCATCCACTAATGAAAGATCAAGAGATCTGTGGCCGAGCTTGGTCCGAGCCAATCACAAGTTTCTATTTTCACCATTGTTTTCCGTTCGTATTGAAACAAAGCGCTGTATGGATCGAACGAGAAATGTATAAGTATGGCCGGAATGAAAGCGACGAGCTCGTCACAAGCATATGATGCCAGTTGGTGACGTCATGGACGACACTTCTTAACGACTCTTGCCACTAGCTTGAGTCTTGTAACCCGTAACATGGGAGACATGAGTATTCTCGGAGCACTACATTGCAAATTTGTTCCACCGAGCAAAACGGGGATTTTTGCGGCACATGCGCCGTAAAGGCAAGAAGCTTGTAAACGCATCAAGCGTTTGGGGCGATAAGCTCCTCGTTTTAACGACAACACGAGCTCGACGATTGCACGACCTGTTTTCAAGGGCTCTTATCAGATTTCGTCTCTTCAAACCGACTAACTATTGCAACCTCTTTCCGCTCGATAGGAAATTAATTAATTTTACTCCAAAAAACGTTCAATCAGAACGAAACTACGCCAAGTTCGACTCTCACGTAATTACGGAAGCGGTCAGATAACCTCAATGGAACAAACCTATTGAGTTTAACTTATTCTCAGCTGAACATACTATGCAATGTTTTCCACCGAATAAGGGCACGAGATAATGAGACATCTGAAGATGTAACCTGCCGCTCAAGTGTGATATGTCAAATCAGTGTTTTCTCGAATGTAATGCTCCTTGCACAAAAATTGAAGGTTGAAGGTGGTATAGTGCACATTGGTACGACTCATGTTCCACAGATATTAGCTCTTAAACGTTGATTGAAATCAGCATCGATGCGGAGAACTCCGACGCAAGACTTGCGCCAAAACCAGCTCGCGAATGAGCAGACGTTCAAATTTCCCACAATCGGGTTCAATGTTAAAGATTACTTATCCATAACGTCATTAGATGAAATTGAATACAATGAGCACAGATCAGATGCTTTTGCGACTCCCATCCCGACCTCGACCATCGTGTAGTTGTTGAATTCTTGTTGAACCGTCGTTTCTCATTTAAAAGTATAAAGCACTTTGAGCCGGCGACGTCGGATAAAGTAAAACTGTATCGTGGTTAGTTGGGGAGCGACGGTGCGGGAAGTGTAGACGGTGCGTGGGCCGGAAAGGGTTGAGCAAGGATCAGACGGAGTCGACCGAGGCGAACCTCTGGCCCAACTCGTCGCAGACGTGCTGCCGCGTTGTCGGCGGCGGCGGCCTTGGAAGATGGAGGCGACGTGGACGTCTGGGGCGGCGAGGCCTCAGGCGACGGCAAACTAAACATACGGCACCGATGACGAGAAGCAATCCGCAGATTCCACCGATAATCGATGGCCAGAACCATTCCATCGCCACCTCCACTATACCTGTTGTACAGAAGGTTGTGGTATCAGAGATTTTGCAGAGATATTTGAACTGAGAACATGAAGTTGGTTTTTGTGGAAACCGATGTCTCTGCCGTTCCCCTGATTTGATAATATTCATATCACATCATTTTTACATTATACTAATGTATGATGCAAATTTAATACGATGAAAAGACTCCATGCAAAAATATAGTTGTCCCCACGGTGGGACATTGAACTTGTGACTTTAGAAACTATTGCTTTGTGTGATTTCGCCCTATCGGAAATTTAATTTAGTGTCCGCAACTACACCAGTTATTCGTACTTTTGGCACCTTTTTTCTAGGATGGTAACTTTTCAAGAATCATTCCAATATGAGAAGACACTTACAATTAAGTTCATCTGAGGCATCATCTGCCCCACAGTTTGCAACCCTGTTACAACGAAGTTTGTCTGCTATGCAGAAGCTACTTATTGCGCAGCGAAACTCATCACAGTTTTCACTGGACTCAGCCACTTCAGTCCAGACAGCTTTGAAACCTTTAGCCCCCACTGACTTGTCTGCTGATATGAAACTGAAAAAGAAACATAGAATTCAATCAGATGGCCGTATAAATCTTGTCTTTGTTTCACTATGTATTGTGATAAAAATTCGCCATGAAGTGAGTAAAATTCAATGAACTCACCTTAATCTGATGTAGTTGGATTCAGACATATACTGCCATTTATCAGTCGGTTTCTTTTCACCACACAACTCGAGTGGGGGCCCATCAACAGTATACCAAAGTCTGACCACTGCAGCGGGACATCCTCGGGCTAAAAATAACATTAATGAATTACACCTTATAAAACTTCGATAAATGAAATACCATCAGATTCAATGAAATAATCTTCCAAAAGGTTCCAAAGGGTTAAAAAACGAATATAGTTGATTACTCACTATTTGGATCTCCTTCAACGGCGAAATGTTCGAAATTGAGAAGAATCCTATGGTTTGGGCGGACGTTTATGAACCAGTTACAAGTCTTGCTGGCAGCCCCTTTCGTAGGGCCCTCGTAATTCAATGGGAAGTTTGGGCTAATAATTACCCCGTAATTGCTACTGCTTACGTTGCTGCCGCAATCTGCAATGGGACGATTGTATTGAGAGTGTAATTCAATAAATTAATTTTGCGATTTCATCCCATCAGAGCGATACATACCTCCGAAAATTGACTTGGCGACTTCGAAGGAGTAGCGAGCCTTGAACCCACTGTAAACCGCTTCCTTGTCGGTGTGTAGTACCACTTTTAGGCCCACAGCGCCTCTGTAAGGGAAAAATAATGGTCCATTATCGGGCGTAGATTGCAAGATAATGAAAAGCACAAGATTGTTGAAAGATATATAAGCTCTGAAAATTCAATTGGGGGGAAGTTGCATACACAGAAAATTATGCTCCCACTTTTCTGAAGTTGGCTTTTCGAAAAAATCTCGTTTTCTTGGATACAAAAAAAAAAAAAAAAAAAAAAAAAAACAAGACGGATGTCATAAAATGATAACATGGAAATGTCTGAGCATGCCAACAAAAATGACACATCTTGCAAGATAATAGTGACCTGTTTGAATCGAGGGGTCCGGGGGCTGTCATGCTGCAATATCTACCGGTCAGCTTCTCCGTGCCGTCACGATAAAGATTGTACATTTCTAACCAGTCCTCTTGGCAGATAAGCGACCTGCGAAATACGCATTCTCATCGTAAATTATAACATTTCCGCATTTTTAAGGCATCCTTCCTATTTTGATATTTTCCCTTTTCTTCCAGCAGCATTCGATGCATCATTTCGGCAAAATTGATTTTAATTAGCTAAATAATTGTGGAATGAAAACTGTCGATTACCTTATCTAAACAAAACGTACCCGTATGCTCCACCAGTTGTGTTAACAGAGTCCGCTCGAACCTTGAAATGGTCAAAGACAATGGACACTTGTTCGTTCGGCGTCGCTATGAACACGTAGGTGCAGTTGGTAGTGCTGGGATAGTTTGACGGGTATCTCGGCGAGTTGAATTCCCCTTTTTTCCGACTTTGGCTCCGGTATGTGAACGTACAAGAGCCGTCCGGTGCCGCTGTCCCAGGTATACGATATTCTGCAAAAAGCCGATTAAACCGGTGATCAGGAGAAGGAATACTTTAAATCGCCCATTCGTGGCACTCAGCTGGTGAACTACTCTGGTCCGAATCCAAAGATCCAGCCTGGTGCACTAAAATAATAGATTCTGAGGCCATCAAACACAGAAATCATTCACAGGGAGACATTATGGGGTAGTAAAATAAAAGTGTTGGAATTTATAGAGCAACCAACCGGTTTCAAACGTGTACTTCGCTTTGAACCCTCGGCCCTGGAGTTCACCGCTGCTGAAGACCATGACGAGCCGCGGACCGTCGGAAACGACTTGAGCTGGCCGACTCTCCTCGCCGCACAGCTCGTGGTCGAATTTCTCGTAGGAATCAGTCGCTTCTTGACCTTTGAGGTATAACTTAAGATACCCGTCCGTACAGCTGAAAAAGAACGGAGCTGAATTATTAAAAGTACGATCAAACTCTTAGATGAAAACATTGGATGGAAATCGAATCAATTTTGATTTTTACTTCCATGTTTACGTAGTAAATGGAAGTATTGAGATCGTCTGAAAAGTCGAATTCGGAACCGAGGTCCTGATGGAAGAAATTTTCATATTAGTATACTCAGAAACACTTTCTGAACAAGTGTCTGTGTGTCTGTGTGTCCGTCTGTCCGTCTGTCCGTCTGTCTGTCTGTCCGTCTGTCCGTCTGTCCGTCTGTCCGTCTGTCCGTCTGTCCGTCTGTCCGTCTGTCTGTGGTCACAAACTGACATAAATCGCCATATCTCCCTGAAAAATGGATGAAACCCTATGAAATTTTAAGAGAATGTTCTCCCAGTGATTGTGCAAAATTAGGTTTTTCCGGATTTTGAATTACACACAGTACTTCCGAGATATAAGCGTTCAAAGTTTTTTCTGTTTCGATTTTTACAGGCTATTAGAGTCAATATTTTTCTACGTTTGAGGGCTTGAAATGTCGGTTATGGCAAGCAGAAAACACTAGATTTTTTGTATAGTGGGTCACATACAATGCCTCCACGTTATGAGCGTTTTTCACGATTTTACAAGTGCATGTTTTGTATTTTGATTTTTACAGGCCGCAAAACTCAATGTATTTGAATGTTTGAGGTCTTAAAATGTTGGGGTTGACGATTGAATGATGCCTGATTTTTATCAAGCGGGTCACATGCAGTACTTCCGCTTTATTTGCACATTTGCTACATTTTGATTTTTATAGACCACAAAAATGAATATATTTGAACGCTGGAGGACTTAAAATGTTTCTATTTGACAGTTGAATATCGCTCGATTTTTATTATTGGGGTCACATGCAGTACCTCCTCGTAAAACGCATTTTCAGTTGTTTAATTTGTATTTTTTGGGTCTCTTTGCTATAAATATGACCAACTTTGACCTCGTTCACAAAACTTGTTTTGCATAGTTTGGATAACACACAGTACTTCCGCAATATGCCATTTTCTAACTTTTGCGATTTAATAGACCGCAAGAGTGAATAAATACATTAGACTTTGAATTTTCTATATGACAGCTGAATATTGCTTGATTTTTATTATTGGGGTCACCTGCAGTACTTCCTCGTAAAACCATTTTCAGTTATTTTATTAAGCGTTATTGTACTTTTAGGGTCTCTTTGCTATAAATATGACCCACTTTGACCTCGTTCACAAAACTAGTTTTGTATGGTTCGGGTAACACACTGTACTTCCGCTTTATGCCATTTTTTAACTTTTGAGATTTTAATAGACCGCAAGAGTTAATATACATTAGACTTTAAATTTTCTATATGACAGCTGAATATTGCTTGGTTTTTTTTATTATTGCGGTCACCTGCAGTACTTCCTCGCAAAACGCATTTTCAGTTACTGTACTTTTTGGGGCTCTTTGCTATATATTTGACCAACTCTGACCACGTTCACAGAACTTTTTTGGTATAGTTTGGATAACACACAGTACTTCCGCCTTATGCCGTTTTTTTGCATTAGAGATTTTTATAGACCACAAGAGTGAATATACTTTAGACTTCAAATTTTTCTTTACGACAGTTGAATTTTGCTTGATTTTTATTATCGGGGTCACGTGCAGTAGGTACTTCCTCGTTAAACGCGATTCAGTTCATTCATTCTAGCGCTCTTGTAACTTTCGGGTCTCTGCTTTAAATGTGACAACAACGATCATGTTTTGTTTTGATCACATACCGTACTTCCGCCCTACGCCGTTTATCGCTGTTGAGCTTTTTACAGGGTGCAAAAATCAATACGTTTGACGCTAGAGGGATTATTATTTGTAATGGCGAGTGAATGACGCCTGATCTTTACCGCTAGGGTCACGTTTCGGCCTTCGTACGATTTTCTCGATTTTATAATTGGTTATACTAATTACCGACTCAAACATGGAAGTACTGTGTGATCTATGCACACCACTGGTTTATATTGAAGCAATTCGAATTCAACAAAATTTTTCTGTCAATTATGAATGCAGCTGTAAAAATTCAACGACTTACTCTCCTTTTTCTCCTTTGGGGATGTCAAATTTGAGGAAGTCCAATCGAACCCTTTCCAAGTGTTGAGAATCTTGCATCCCATAAATGAAATATCGGCATACGATTTTTGGGATGTAAGGGAAAGGATAGTTGGGGCTAAAAACGAACCCGCTCGATTCTTTTTTACTTAAAATTTTTTGGTCACACTCCGACCCTCGTATATGCTCTCCGTCGTTTTTCGCGATAAAATCTGCAAAGCAAGGATAATCAGCACAATTGAAATGACAAGTTAAGTTAGGGATTAAACATAATCATTGACCTTGATGCTTTTGAGCTCACCTAGTTTTACAAAACTTTCACTAAATTCGAATATTCCTTTGAAACCTCGGTTCTGTGTAGTGGCAGTGCGTTGAAGAGTTTCGAAGACAATAAACATAGTCGATTCGGACGAATAGAGCACGAGATTCCTCTGTTGGCCGCAGTAAGTGCCGATCACCGCTGACTCATTTGTACCCCCGTCGTAAACTTTTACTACGTCGAATGGACAGCTATAACAGAGAAATAAAGTCACATACGCCTCTGCTAACGGTAGAATCGTCGGATACACCTTTTCAAAACCACTCTATGGAAAACAGAGTCGGTTAATTTTTCCCACCGAATATCGGTCGTTGAGATATTTATAGGCCAGTAAAATAACAACTTGTGAGGTATGCGGTGAAGCTCGTTTTGTCTTCCTCCATCGGCTATTAACTTCATTCCGCATATACAAAGTATTTCCAGTGAACCATAGTAAATTCGCATTTCTCCCCCTCAAGCTCAAACAAAATTCGAGCTCTCTGAAATATACTAATTCTAGTATCTATGAAATAATTACTTATAGATTGGACCAATTTGAATAAACCATCGTGATCGCTCACGAAAAAAATTCCAACTCTACGCTAATTCAGCACTGGTTTGATCACCTATTTGAACTTATCAAAAGCTCTCCTTGTTTTCGTTGATGATACCGAAAATATTTTTAAACAAGTTTAAATAGTCAAGTTTTAAATAGTCATTTTGGGCTCTTTAGAACTTCAATTCTTCACTCGAAATGCAGAGGGTTCAATTCGGCACTTTGGAAGAGGCATTAGTTGCTGACATTATTTCCGCAATGCTCATATTCCTGAAAAATTGCCGTTCTAAAACTGATCTCAGTAGCCTATAAAAATCTCCACGGCATTTCATCGGTTAGGGCTGGTCAGGATTACCATAATTTAATAAACAGTTAGGTCATTAATGGTACTTTGTAACTAGAGTATTTATATGATTCAAATTTTTCTTTTCTTTCCCTGTAAGAAATTGTCATCATAAGCTTTCTGCAGGGTATACTGATGAATTTTCATTGGGAAAAAACTGACGACCGTTCACTTACTGAGGTCCGCCGAAAAAGAGATCGAAATCTCTAAACTCGAGGCGAACTCTTTGACCCGAGGTGCCGAGAAGTAGGTACGTGCAAGTTAGATCTTTTGGGTAGGTTCCAGGATACGTGGGCGAAACGATGTTCCCTTGTTTCTTCTGCGACGCGTGTATGACGTATGAGCAGGGAGAATGCGGAGCTGGTGTTCCTATCTGGTACTCAGCTGAGGGGAAAAAATATTCATCATAAATATTATATTTTTCGAGTGGTAAATAAATTTATTATTTGTTTCAACTAAACTCACAGTCGTTGATGAATTGAAATCGCCCCTCGAAGAGATCGGGAGTCGTGTAATTTTTATCCGTGTAAAAACTGAGGGCGATGACTCTGTAGAGTGAGATCCGCGGTCGTGGCCGGATCGGACCGCAGAACCGACCACCGAACGGGGAGTTTATGAGTTCCGACGCTTCCGGAGTTTGCACCTCCGAATAGATGTCCAAATACTCGTGCGAGCACCTATGAAAAAAATCGAAAGTCAACAAGTGTAAAATCATGATCGTTTCTCTAAATTCAATTATTTATGGGGGCACCGACTTCTATGGTGAGATCGAGCTTCTAATAGTGGAGCGAGGGGCGATGTCTATCTGCTCCAACTTTTGTTTTTTAGGCGTATTTTGTATTGACAGTTTTGAATTCATAATTTCCACGATCAACTGTCTATTTTTTTTGTCAAATCTAGGAAGATGAAGATTTTGAAAATTGCAGGTGAAATGTTCACGTTTCCTGTTTATTATGGTGAGTTCCGCCTCGCACGCGAATTTATCCGTGGTTTCGTAGATAATTTCGCAGCTTCAAAAGGCTGCATCTTTCAATCTTACGCCTGTCCAACTATCCATTATGTCATTGATTATGCCATTGGCAGAGGGTAGATTAATAGGTTGACACGAGGTCATGGCAAAAAATTTCCAGCCAATATTCCGTCGCGAAATGAGGCGAGAAAGGCGAAAAGGTTATAAAAACCGCGTTAAAACGTTTCACTGTTCGTCGGATACTGAAGACCGTACGCGAGAGAGACGCGCCCCTGATATATGAGAACGGAGGTGCGAAAAGTTGATGGATGGGACGAGATGCGATCAGTATATTATGGGATTTTCCGCATCAAAAAGGTGAACCTCGGCGAAGTTTTGCTTCCCGCAGAAAATGTGAAATCCCTTCACCGCAAAGGTCAACCTTTTCGTACAATATATGCTTACAGCTCGATATTAATCATTTGCCATTGAATATGTAAGTCTATCCATAGAGTCTAGATCTGAAATCTATGGGAATTTTCTTTTTTTTCGAGCCATTCTTAAAATTATTAGCAGATCAAAATTATAACGCAGCTTCCGCTTGATTTTTTTCGTTCTTACTCAGGTGGGGTGCCGCGGAGGTCGAAATTGGTGAATATCAGTTCAGCCCTTTGGTTGGGAGCTGCGAGGAACGTGTAGACACACTGCCTCGAGTGCCCTCCCGGGTTTGTCAACACAGGCGCAGCGAACGTACCGTTCTGCGGCCCCCCACCTCGGCTCACAAACGTACGGTCGCACTCTGTAACAGAAAAAATGCAATTTTACAATTTTACATGGAAAAAAAGAAAGCGGTGTTTTTTTAATAGCATTTTTTCTGGAATCGCTCAAGATTTTTTGCAGTGAACATAAAAATGAAAAATTGTGGACAGAATCGTAATAAGCGTTCAGTGTCTTCAAAGTGAAGACAAGTCAGCTTTTACATTATGACAATTAAAAAATATATTATTATAAGTAAAGCGCCGATTTATCATAGAATAATTATAGCGCCGATTTTTCTTCTCGCCTTTTCATTCATAGATACAAACTAGTTCAGAAACCATTTTAGTAATACCCTCACCTGCAAGTTCAACAGTAAAATTATTTTAATTCTTCGGAAGCGAAGATTCCAAGCGACGAATGAAAAAGCATATAGTAGATAGGGTGGAAATTCGCGAAGAGCGGCGTAATTTTAAAGGCGTGCCCCTGAATACATTGAAAACGGAATACATTTGAATAGAAAATGAGGTTACGTAGGCTGCTTTCTCAACTCCTTTTCTCGCTACTTTATCATCTCCATTGTGAGTTCACCGGGCGACGTAATACCAGAACAACAGCACGTTTTGGTATAATAGAACGTTTGATCATAAACAAGCTGGTTAAAGTGAGCCAATTACATGTAGCCACTCTTGAAGAACAATTCAATGCAAAAAAAAAAAAAAACACGGGAGTAACAAAGGCGTTCACGGAGTATATATTGAAGTGGAGTTTTTATATTGAAACCTTCATACGCTAGAGTTGAAGTAGGATCGCATGGGTAAAGTTTATTGCGAGATGACTAGCCTAAATGTCAAAAATTTTGAGAAAACGATGTTCGCTGATTCTGTCAATTTTTCCCCCATCAAGCGACACGAAAAAATTGCTGAGGAATTTCCCGCAAAATTTTGCTGAAAAATTAAGCTGATAAAAACGCGTTGATGTATTGATCCGAAGGATCTGCGCGCCAGACGAACTATCGGAGAGAGGTAGATAATCCTCGAACCCAATAAATAATAAATAACGGAATCAAAGAGCTGCCGTGCGGATACGTAATCGCGCAACTTCCATACTAGAGCTATACAAATTTCATTTGTACCGAAGGGAATTGCGTGAGGAAAATTGACAAACGCACAAAGGTTGGATCCAATTCGCTTGCGTGACATTTTCGAATTATTTCCGGCCTTTGAGATTTATTTAGAACCTATTGTAGTGAAAACAGGTACTGTCAGTAATCGTCTGTTTACGCATTACAAGTTGACAGTCGCCCATTTCAGTTTAATAACACCGAACAAACTCATATTGATTGACTGGTTTAAAAAATACGCGTATTCGATCGCTTGTTTACTTGCCAAGCAAAAACGGGGGCAATTCATTGGCTTAAGAGGTTAGCCACGGAGTGAATTGAATCCAAATGAACATCCAACCGGAATGGTGAGTATTGAAAACGGTGGCCGTTATGACTGCTCAACCCATTCTCAAGGTAATGAAGCACCTTTCGCTTGAATGCTGTCCTGGCAATAAAAGGTCATGACTCAAAAGAGACATCGCAGGTCAAGAGCCTTTTACCTGGCGACGTGAAAGGTTGAACCCGATAGCAACCAATGTCAACCTAATTTGAAGATTTGCCAGTTCCTTTCGATTCATTTCCAGTTTCTAAACACTGTCGTCCTATAATAGGGTTATCAACGGATCAGGGCTTCGTTTCGTTCGCAAGTGGAATCTTGTGGAATTTTAAATGGTTCAAGTTAACAACGTCTAATAATGCAATAAAAGGCATACACCACTTGGTATTCATTTCAAATATGGCAATGCTGGCCATACACACATTTTAAGATGATTAATTAATTATCTTAAAATCCTTTGAATTAATTTTCTTAATCCTTTGAAAAATTAATTTTTCAAAGGATTGCCTTGCGCGTCATCATTCGAAGGTGAATGGGGAAAGCCTGTGTATGGGGGAAAGCGTTCATAAAACTGTCACTTGATGTGGCGTGTTGTCATGCTCGAAATCTCCAAAGGCTGAACGGCTACGGGGGTTTTAAACTGAAAATGTCGCTTGTATTTCTGGATTTAAAGAAGGCGTTCGATTCAACTGATAGGACCTTGCTCGTCGTGCGGCTGGAAGAGATTGGGGTGGGGGCCGGCTTCGGTAGTGGTTTCCCAGTTACTTGTTTAAGTGATTCAGTCGCAATCGGTGACTCAGTCGGGGAGGCAAGGCAAATCGACAATGGTGTTATTCAAGGAAGCACTCTTGGGCCGGCAATTTTCATTTTTTACATTGGGCATATTGCTTCCTGGCCACCCATTGCCAATAACTGGCTTTTTGCCGACGACTCTACCTTGCTGGTGTCGGGTTGAACTTGGGAACTAGGGCTGTAGGAGATGTAGAGCCTATTGAATAGTATAAATGGGTAGTTGCCAGGAAGCTATCTCACGTGAATATGTCAAGGGTGAAGTATAATATTCAGATGTTTGACTATACCAAAAGATAGGTAATTTATTTGTCCAGATATTGCCCAAGTAATGTACCTATACATTTCCCATCTTTTTCATTCAGTAGACTTGGAAAACCTTGGAAGACGATTTTGCTTCGAATTACCATAACGAATCACGACTCAATTGTCCAGCGGTGGCTCTCCCATCGAAGGGGACTTTTTTGGATCACATGAAATCGTACTTTCACGCGATAATAAGCCAACTCCCACGTAATTGATGTAGTGAAGTGTCTAAGTTCTCATTCAAGTAGCTGGTATACGTGTGCATAAATTTTATATTATAGAATGCTAATTTTTGAAAATTATCCATTCTTCTAATTTCCAGCAGAAATTTTCCCTCACGTCTATTATGTTCCCGACATTTATAACACGTCCATACCATCAACAAAAAGTGGCAGCCTTTTTAAGATCTTTCGGAGAACATTATCTACTCACATAAGTCAGAGATCTTCTCGCAAAGCTGTTTACGTTTAGGGGCAGGCGTAAGTGAAGAGAAAACGAATGTCGAGGCTCGAATGTAAGGACTTGTCCCATCAACGGGAGCACTGTCGGACATCCAGTCGACTTGGCAAAGACGTGGAAAGATCGTGTTGCGTTAATTTCGCACGGCCTCGACAAGGAAGCTTTTTCCAACCCCATCTCGCCTGAAGAGGATTTTCCAAGGACAAAATTAACCGAAGAGCTGAATGCTGCGGGTGTGCGAGCAGAGGAGAAGAGGAGCCGTTCATCACAGCACGTCTAGTTCCTCCTTTCATCCTCAACTTTCTTCCCTCTTCGGTGCAACTTCCTCAATTAAGTCTCCCTTCCCTACTTCGCTCTCCCGCAATTCCAGCCCTCGATGCCAGATAACTAACATTAATCAGAGTGACACCATTGCTTCACCATAGGAAACATGATCCTTCTCACACCAACTCGGAAGCTCTTGGTTAATATTTTTTCCATCTTTCGGACAATAACGCTATTTGTTTGTTTTTTCGCGGGGATGTTTTTGTGGCTTATCATAACTTCAACTGACGCTTATCGTAACGAGAAGGAGAAGATGAAGAAGGAGAAAAATTGTATTGTAGTAATAACTGACATGGTCTTACAAGAGTTGGCACATCATCGTGAAACAGGACAATATACAATGTATATTGTGTAAGATGTCATCTTTTTAGAACAAATGAAAGCATAGAGTGAAAGGAAAAATAAACAAAAACCTGACTTAATAAATAAGAAAAAATAAAATATAGATAATAAAAATAAGGGATAAAATGACCTGAAAAAATAATATTTTATATTTCCCTTTGTGCAGTATTATGGGTTCCATAGCCGTACTGTAGTCAGCCGATCAGCTCCTATAGCTCTATCTTAAGATATATATAAATCGGTGAGACGAAAATCTTACGTCGTTTATATAAAAAATATATTGAGCGTTCCAATCAAATATACTGCGAATTGAAATTGAAATTAGAGCGCTCTACAATATACATCTTAAGATTAAGCTATTGAAGCTGATCGGCTGACTAACAGTACGGCAATGGAATCCATAACATTACACTAAGGAGAAGTAAAGGGCACGACCGGGAAGCGATCTGTTCCTATCCATGTCGAGAGGAAGTGCCCTCTTGACCTAGATGTCTCAATAGAGACTGCTGACTACAGTTCCTCCATCCTTTTCCCTTGTTCCATTATTAAGAATAGAGGGGGACACCCTCAAGTGACTAGTGCGGAACCGACATTGAAGGAAAGTTCCGAGCCTTTGCTGAGGGACGAATCGACGTTCGCGCCTTCGACTATAAGGCAATAAACAGCGCTCCATTTGAGAATCTAACGCAGCACTTCTATGTTTGGGTGGAAAAATCCGAAATAGTATTATTGAGAAATAGAAACAGAGAATACCTTAATCGAAAGGATATTTTGTTGTGAATTGGTCGTTCGTTACTAGTAAAAACCTTTCATTTTATTCCATTTCTCATTTAATTAATTTTGTGTGTTTGTGCGTGAGTGACCAAAACGACAAATCTTTTCTGTTCGGCATTTTTTTAGTACTTATTGTGATTGTTATCAATG
Source organism: Tupiocoris notatus (assembly GCA_037159825.1). Lineage (NCBI taxonomy): Eukaryota > Metazoa > Arthropoda > Insecta > Hemiptera > Miridae > Tupiocoris > Tupiocoris notatus. Next base: position 218,430 of record JASJUZ010000672.1, on the reverse strand, counting down.
TTGTAGGGAAAAGTACAACTTTATTTTAGGTAAAAATTGAAAATTATTTTTCCGCTCAGCTATCTTTGTTAGTTCTATAGAGGGCTTAGAACACAATAGGTATACTGTGTAATAGATGTTCGCTAGGAATTTCGAGAGGCAGGAAAACCTCTTTGCTGAGTTCATTATCGAAAAAGAAGATCGGTCCGTGGGGAATTCCATAACACTGAAAATGGGATTGGTCCGCAGGAAGTCGCCTCGCCCTACGCATCAGCTCCGATGCGGCGCCTCGCAGATCCTTAGGCCTGGGCTAGATGGGATGAACTTATGAACAGAGGAGATGCTTCCACTCCTCGGCAAATCGACCCCTCGGCCCAATAACAGCAACGCCCCGAGGCCCTTGTGTCAATAATGGTAGCATATACGAAAAAACCGTTATCTTACGGAAGCAGCCGATAAATTCTTCTCCCTACAAACGATTGAATATAATCATTTCAACAATAATTTTTCTCAATAATTCTCTCTGAATTGTGGCAAAAAGGGAGTACGATATTATCTTCACGTGTTGCAAGATAAGACATTCGCAGAAACGAGCATACATTTTTCGAAAATTCCTTTCTTAACACACTCTGGCCATATTAGTGTAACGTTGAGGTCTTCAGGATATTCTACTCTTGTATTGTATTTTATACCGTTGTGAAACTTTCGAAAATGCAATAATTCAGATTGTTCAGACCAATTTTCAAACAGTATTTTTTGTACAATAAAATCGAAATAATTTTTGTTTCAAACATTTCGCCCGCTAAATTGTCCCAAGAAGCCTCAATTCCACTTTAATAACTTATCGAACTCGTCTGTTTCCACCGCATTCGCTTTGCTTTTACTCCTATTCAAACCTCTAGTACCTCGGGTGAACTTTGCTCAATGATGATAATGGAATCCATCGGATGCCTTGGCGAAGTTAACGCAGATACGGACGCTAATTAGTGACTCTCAAGGGACGAGTGGCCGGTAGCGCTATTTCCCAAAGAGATTCCTCTCGCCCGAAACCGCTGGTAATCCGCCGAGTTGATAACAGAGCGGTAAGTGCGTTGAACTAGAAGTACCCACAACTCAGGGACATCCTTTGGTCCGTGAGCTTTGTTAAACATCTAAGTCTCTGAAGATAGATTCACTCCATTGGGCGAGAAAATCATCCACCGTAGTGAAGGAATTTGGGGTCACATTGACCCATTTCCTGCCACTTTCCAGATCAATCGAACTAACGAGAAATTTTGATTCGACTTTGACAATGTACAATCTTGACTGCGTAATGTACAGCACAACTCAATAAGGCACTAATTAAATTTCGAAACCGCTATCGAACCGAAATATGACGGAAATATTTAATATTTCTTGAACGCCAAACTCAAAAACGTTCTATGAATATTTCATTTCCTCGTTTTACCAATTTCGTACAATCATTTGTCCGTGGTAGCAAAAATTGGAAATCCCAACACTTTGCGCGAAATCCATTATTCATTATCAAACCTGGAACACTCGTGAAAATCAATCCCCTCCCGTTTTATCCTCTCAGAATTGTTCCCAGGTCCACTCGTCCTTCATTTCCTCGACATGTGCTCCCCCAACAATTCACCTGGAAGGCTGAATTCTCGGAACATCATTTTCCCGACAGGTCACGCCGAAGTCAATTACCAAATGGATCATCCGAACATTCGATGCTTCCCTTACATAACGAATTCACCGGGCGTTCCCGAACCAGGCGTTTTAATAAATCGTGAGCTTCACGGAAACCTCTCACTGGCGGAGAAGCTACTTGCTAAATGAAGAAGCAAGCCATTAACCTCAAATCTGGATACGAAAAGTGTTGCAGGTAATTTCAACCATAATCAACGATTTTCAGGGTTGAGAAATGATTTTTAAAAAATGCACTTTTAAAGTATAGTTGATAAATTCAGAATAACTCTACTCGCCTATGAATCGTGCTGATTTATTTATCGTTATTTTAAAATAATATTATTTTGTAAGTCGCAATTTCCTATTCAACTGTCAAATTCTTAACTCAAGTTGGATCCTTGCATTCGTGTTAATTACGTGTACAATTATTATATTACACTCAATTTTCAGCCACGTTGAAATGATGGCTCGTTAAATATGACGGTATATTACAATTATACTACATTGATCTGAGCTTTTGAAACACGGGTAGTGATGTTGAATTATGGTTACTCATGGTAAGGCAAAAAGACGATAAAATCTCCATTGTTTTCCCGAGCTGCGCATCTCCGCTTCAACGGTGTTGGAAGAGCAGTTGACAAGAAAGCTGGAGCTGGAGCAACCTACATCCTTTGATAAGACTAGTTTCGAACTTCGTCTGAGGCAGAGAAACAACTTCTCGTTTCTAAATGATTAGAATGAGCTGTAAAAGCCTAGAAATTTTCCAAACTAAGTATGTTCTACCTAAAAATCAATCAGGTGAAATAGTTTCTGAAAAAAATTAAATGAATAAATATTCACAAAAAAAAAATTAAATTTATGTTGTGCTTCTAGGAGTCCAAGTGCAGATACAATTGTGTGCCAACTAACAGCGAAAAATAAAGACGAATTATTATAAAAACCCAGTTACTCAGAAGATATTCGACAGGAGAAATGTACGTGATCGTAAATAGATTTTACAAAAAGTGAAAACACTTTGGACCTAGTTCATCTTATGTGTGTAAGACCAGTACGATGAACTGTCAGTTCGAGAACTAGAACAAACGAACTAGCGATGGAAAATCTTGATTTAGCAGACGATAGATGGTTGGTTGCTTCAGGCTGCCATTTTTGGCTTCTGTCAATAATAAAATGTTCATTCGAACTGCGTAAAACGTATCTAGCGTAAATACCGATGGTATCAAAAAGTCAACTCTAAAGCCTATCATGTTTTAATAATGGATCCTGCCCATGCAGTCGTATGAATAAAAGACGCGGTCACCCGTGGGCGAAAGGTTTTCTGATGAAGGGATCGCACCTTGAATATAGAATACGAAAAGTGTCAAAGGTGACATTTTCTCATATTCTTACAAATCCCGCGTCGGAATGGGCTGCAAAGCTGACGAAGGGTTCCTAACTTCGATCTTGGCAGTTCCTGTAATTCTATTTGAGGACAACTCTATCTCGTTTCACCTTTATGTTCATAGTTCTTTCCCAGCCAGCGAAGAAATTTTCATAGACTTATTTTTGTATACTGTTGGGTATTTTATGTATTATTTATTCATTATTGTATATGATCTTTTTATTTATATATTATTTGCTATTAATTATATTGTATTATATAATACTTTATTTTATATTTTTTGTAAATATCATTGTCATGTATTTTATTAATGGAAACGTATGATTGTATAGTTCATGCTCGCCGTATGATTGAATCTCGTCTCATTGAACCGAAAAATTCTATCATGAATAAATAATGCTATTTTTTCTAACTGTACAAGGATAAATCCAACCTTGGCAAAACCAATATCGCTGTTATTGGAGGAAATCTTACTACTAAAATATGTGTGCTCTGTGTTTTCCTAAAACTCGACGAAAATCTCATATCTCGTTTTCCCTTGAAAAACAAGTATTTCACTCTTCGAGACCAATGCAGCGAAACAAGCTGTGCAGTCGAACGGTAAAACCGTTTCCATGTTTATCCAGTTGAGCGAACTAATGTGACCGCTCTCATTTTCGAGGCGATTTTCGAATTAAATGTAAATCGAATTTTAATCATAGAAAAAAATAACTAAATTTCAAAGAGCTCTAGTCAATTCAAAAATTCATAGTGAATGTCTCTTGTCAGTTCAAATATTCATAAAAAAGACACGAATAACTAAATTTCAAAAAGCTCTTGTCAATTCAAAGATTCTTTTTTGCGATGATGAGAACATTGATTTATCTTATGAGTCGATAGTATTCATGTCGCAACAGTAATAATTAATCCTCGCAGAATCTTTCGCCCGACCGATTCAACGAGTCCATATTTTTCTCATTTCGAGACGGCTACAATGCCCAACGATGTTTCTCAATATTCAACTATTCCATACTGCAAATTATCTCGAGATTTTCAATCCGAGTCTCAAAGGGACAAAGGATTAATTTTTCACGAATGAAACTCGAAGAACCGCGCACAGCTTCTATTCAATTGGAAGAGAAAATCTCGGTAACGGTAAAAAAGGCTAGAGCGAAGAGGTAATCTATCCCGGTAAATGATGGAGAGAAAGCAGAAATTGAAAAAGGGAGAAGAATTGAAAGAAAGCCGACCTTCTGCATATTGCAGGTTTTTGCTGAGCATAGTCTACCTAGCTCTACTTTTTGTCAAATCCTCTTCAAGAATGTTCATGAGAATGAGCGATTCCAACTTTGCATATTTGTTAAAACAACACATTCATGTTTGGTATTGAAAAACGAACTCAATAAATTACCCACGTTGGCGTCGAACGCTGAACTAAATTGAATGGAAATTTCAGCGTCATTCGAGGGTAGCCGAGAAGCTATCAATTACCCAATTAAGCGAGCGAGATAACGTAGCACCTCGAAAGGAGAGTTAATGGGATTACTGCGGGCGCCTTGTCAGAATCGGATCGAATTGAAGCAAATATTGCAGGTTAAATTTGTTCAAGGGACGTTTGAGTTTTCAAAGAACGTATACTGATACGAACTGAGCGGAAAATGACGAAGGAATATACTTCACTTGGACGACTTGAAGACTGGAACCTAAGCGCCAATAGGAGCTCTGAATAAGCCTTATCCTATGGCAAGCTAATGAAGAAGGGTTGCGAACGGCTAGGGCTCGTGCAGACCTTGGAAGTTAGTTAACGAGTGTCCTCTCGCGCTAGATACCGTGGTCTCTCTTTGAAACCGCCGATTTAACACAGCTAATAACCGCCGTTAATTTCCACGGAGAGCGTTCATCCTGGTGTCCACCTAATCTTCAATCCAACGTAAGTTCATTACACGTGAGGGAGCAAAATCAAAGGACGTTTGAGCAACGTAGAACCTTCAGATCAGAGCTGTAGGCATTAATTACCGTTATATCACTGTGTTATTTATAGTTCTTCCCATAGAGAATTTCAATTATAGCAAAACTTCCAAATAAGACATATCACTCTGAACTTGAGAGTGTTGAGTGCATTTATTTATTAATCGGGTAAAGTTTAGAGTTTGGTTTATAATAATAATAAACAACCGTTCGAATTTTAATAACCTGTTTTAGCGTGGAATCTGCATTTTTTAGATTTGTGATTTCTATCCTTTCGGTTGCATCGTTAATGTTTCTCTCTTGCAATGCGAATAATAGATTCGAACCAATTCGAAATGGTGCTATGATCGAATCGAATGTCTACGGTCATCTCGTTGGTAACTGTCGAGCAATATCAGCCAACTTGTGTGGCACAGATGGGCAACCGATACAATGAATCCCGCAAATTACGCCCAAGGCCCGATACAGATCAATCCTCTTGAGAGGCTCTGAGGTATATGCTAGCAACATAAACCGGCAATACTCTCCGATAGGAACAATCACTTGATAGTCTTGTTCGACAGCGATCCAACCCATTAGATATCCTGTGAATCCGTAGGCTGATGGGATCGGTTCTGAACTCGTTCAGCGGAAAGATGGGAAAATCAATAGAAAGAAAGAAGTAATTATGAATGATACTCTTTGACCCGGAGCCATTTAAGGGATCCGATGAACCTCCGGAAAGACGTATCAATTTCTATTCATTAGGAACCAGGAGTATTAATGTCGACCACCATTATGAAGACAGATGATCCAGTTACAAATGAGCTATCAGCTATAATAAATATTAATTCTCGAAGAACTCTCGCCACCTAGAAAACAATTACTTTAGTAGAATTGTTCAGGAAGTGTGAGGGGCAGAAAAACCAGGCGACTCATTCTCCGATTCTTTATAGGCAGGAGGAGCACTTTCGCCCATTCGGGCATCCTCGGGGCGATCTAAGAATATAGTATTCGTTATCATGGAAGTACTACATGATCATTTTGAATTGTTTCGGAAAGCTTTAGCTACTTCTTGGAGCCATAGGTCCACAGCCAAGCCGGCTCAGTCCCTAGGTTTTTATTTAAATCACATCTTGTCTGCCTGGTTTCCCTATGTTTTGAAATTTTATTGTGATTAAACAATTTGATATCGGTAACTATATTCTACTAACATAAGTTAAGACGCCAATGGGTAACACAATATAGCAAAAAAACATTTTTTTGAGGTTTTTTAAATAATAAAATAAATATAAAAAGATTTCGAGGAACGTGAGTTGACTGGAACTGATTAGAAATGTTATCCGTTAAGTACACTCAGTTATATCGGTTCTATATTCCAGGCAGACATAAAGTTTAATAGAGAATTTAATAGAGCTCAATAGAATCATTTTTTTCTAAAAGCAATAAGCGTTTCAGTGATAAGCTTTTCACAACTTTTACAATATTCGTTTCCTGTTGAATTGATGTTTCATTTTGACACCTCGGGAATCTCCTCTCTTCAAGTTACCAAAAAACCAATCCAATTTTGAATTTCCGTTCAATTACACACAATCCAAAATTCATCTGAGCTGTTGATTATTATTGCATCGCAATTTCCTCCGGCCAAAGTTAAGCTTAACGTTCGGAAGGAAAAGCGAAGTTTTCACGTTGGGGAAAACTTGCTTGTCTTTTTATTTCGCTAAATGAAGAATGAGGCTTTTAAGACGATGACGCCTTACGAACACACGTAAAAGTAGGCCCTTCTTGTCTGCTTTCGCCGGTACGTGTCTCCTCCTCGGCCGATAAAAAGTTTTCTTTTCCCGTAAAAAAAAACCCTAGAAAACCCTAGAAAACGGTCCACGTAACGGTCAGCAGGCATTAGTACAGTTAATTCCACCCAAGTCTTACTTCGAATTATTACGTGAATGATTAAGGCAGGTAGTTTGTTCTCATGGTGAATGAAAACTAACCGCTTTTCGATTTTCAATTCCAGTAAAAGTTTCTATTTCCAATAAACAAAGACCCAATCCATGGATTACATCGACAATCGCTACTAAAGTTGATTAAATAGTGTTCAAGTTCGAGAAGGAAATTGCAATAGTGTAAACTCTCGCCTGAAAAAAAGAGATTTTCCAAGGAAAAAAGCTGGGAAGACCGAAAGGTATAAAAGTGAATAGCTTCAGTGCGGGTCATACTGAGAAAAAACTGGGCCTTATATTGAATGCAGCGGGCGTAGCCACGACCTCCGTTCGGTAAACGTTGAGGCAGCAAAGAAAGAAATAAAAGAATACCGAGAGCGGGGACGGATTTAATTAAATTCGTTTGCAAATGGAATGGAATAACCTGTAATTTTTCACAGCCATTAATACATTTCTAAATTTTGAAATATTTTTGATATCGACGCTTCAACTGGTCAGCTGAATGTATTCTAAACGAGACTACGGAAATCATTCAGAAATTAATTACGCTCGTTTTTTCCTGGACCTGAAAAACAAAGTGCCAGAACTGCGAAAGCAGTCATAGAAATGACGAAAATGGGGGAAAAAAATTATTATTTTAATAGTATTCGATTTTAAATCTAACTACATAGCTTTGATTATAATTTATGTAGAAATATTAATTGAACTTCATGATTTTATTGGTAGATAATATTATTTTGTAGACTTGAGTACCATTTTAATTTTCAATAGCGTACTTAAGGTTTGAAAATTGTTATTTAACGATCGCCGTTAATGAGAAAGAGTCTAAACGCCGAATTACTGTTTTTGTTTCCAAACCAGAACTAGATAACGTCGGGTCATAACTCGATCTAGCAGTCCATTCCACTCGCCCTACAGTTTGAGCAGCCTCAAGTCCTCTTCAGAGCGGCAAACTACTCGACCGAAACACTCAGCCAGTCAGTTATGTACGGTAGCACGCGAATTAACAACGCCCCTATTTTTCAGCCAGGCCAGTTGATACTGGCCAAACCTCAGTTCAGGCCAACACCATTGACCTGGAAAGCTGGACAGTATTTTCGAATGACCTTTATTTAAAAACCTTGATGCTACAACGAATATTTTAGTACAACGCTCGTGAATCGTATCCCGATCGAATAAAAATTCGAAACCCCGAAATATATAGTGTATCAACTATTGAACGCAGGATCTGCAATTACTTTACAACTTTTTAGACGATCACATCGTTTACAACGTAACCATGGAACAAAAAATATTGAAGGAAGAATTTTGTGGAGAGAAGAGATGCGCGATCGAAAAGTAGCGGGAAACAGAGCAGAATTGCTGACGCACAAACCCAGTCTCACTAATGTGTACCTTACATCCCTTCTACCACCCACTAGAGAACAAGTGACGTCAACAACGTGATAGCTCCCTTCAATTCGAGCCAGTCCGTAAGAAAAGTCGAAAAATCCCTTTTTTCTACATTTTGCAGAGGCAATTTCAGGCCTTTGAATATCCTTTTGCAGGAATGGACTTGAAACTTTATGAATCTTATCAACCGGGGAGTTAGTGAGCCCCCATAGTACAATTTAATTAGTGAAATTAATCCCTTGAGCATAGCACACTATTATGTATAACGGATCTTAACGTTTTCACAATCAAAAAAAAAAAAAAAAAAAAAAAAATACGCTCACCTACCAACTGTAGGTCAACGTATATTTTTTTTAAAGTCAATGTCTTGAAAGTTTAGAGCTCAATGTCTTAATTTTGAACCAACACGTAAATTTTACGAGTCATTTTCGACTGTAGTCAGTTTCCAGTTCGAGATTTAACAAAATCGTTTGCTGTTGTTCAAATAAATGTCGAGGCTAGTTGAAAAAAGCATTTCTCAGCAGCTGTGTTTTCAACGTAGAGGCTTAAGCACATCTCGTTATTCCTGAATCTGATTCCCCTGTCTTCTCCTCCATCTTATAATCCGTGTTTCCCTTTCCCCGAAATAGGTTCGCCTCACAATAGCGGTAAATCCTCCTTTATCTCCTCTCTCAGCCTATGTTTACTACTAGTATCAAGTAAGCGAGCTCCCGATGGCCTTTTCGCCGCACGTCAAACGAAAAGGATTTGACTTTCCGCGGCTCGGCTTAACGTTGCTGATATGGTTTGGATACAATAGAAACAGAAGGTTATATCAAACCAACTCTCGCGGAAGCATCACTATTATTTACATTCATTCAGCGTATTCAACCGGTGAGAACGAAAGTTTCGTTGATCTACGAAAGCCGCGCGATAGATAACGCAACATATTTCAAAACCGCTTACGTTATTCACGTAAAACTATTATAATGGAATCGGGAGAGTAAAGTTTTTAAATAAATAACTTAATGGTAACGGAAATTGAAAGAAATATATCGACGACACGTATTCGCCAATTGGAATAATTCAATGATGCTCTATTGCGGTACAAGTTGAATTTCCTTGATTGATTCTTCACTTCAGCCCTATTGATCCTCGCTTTAAGTCAGCCGGTAAAGTTTAAGAAGTTGGAACTCAAAGGACAAGGCGCCCGCAGTTCGGCTGATATACATTTAGATTAAGCTTCGACTTCAAAGTCGGACAGAAGTGCTGAACAAGGGTTACAACAAAGGAACCAAAAATGCGTAATAAATAGCCCAACAAAAAATTGAGTATCTAACTTCCACAAACGGATGAATGAAAATCCAGACGTGGCATTAAATTTGCATGTGGCATCTAAAATTTTATTTTGAAAATAAAATTAGCCCTTAAATTGTGCGCAAATAAAAATGGAACGTGTTGGAAAAATCAATTGGAACGACCTTAGTTGGAATAAATAATGAAACAGATACTCAAATGGGCAAAAAAGAGAATGACAAAGGCGTTGACTTGATACAATTCAACCAGCAGACAGTAGACTTTTCAGCCTGTGACTAATATTAATGATGTTTTACCAATCCCCTGCTCTGAATTCATCCATCTTGATAAAAAAAACCGGGTTCGTCGTCAGTCAAAAGAAGAAATTAGTGAAGTGTTCGTAAATTTGTCTTCACCAACTCTTGGCGATGGATCGGCAAAACGATATAATTTCCAGCACATTTCTGATTGACAATAACCCATCAATTATCGTCGGCAGATGTTCGCATTGTGTTTAGCATATCCTATTACGATCGTAATATTCCCGAGTTTGAACTCAAAATGATTTCCAAACACTTGCAACGGAATTCGGGGGAAAAAAATTGATAAGGGCTGAAGGTCGGTCCAGGGACCACTTGTTGCTTTTGCAAAAGGGTGTGTCCCAGCCGAGAGCCCAGGGATCTGGACATCCGCCCAGCCATTGAGTCCCAGCTCGACGATTACCTGCGTGAAAAATACAAACGAGAATTCTGTTTTTGAGATAAGATAACATTTGTGAACGTTTTCGCATAACAGCAGATTGGTAACTACAAGGGGAAACTGCTTGACAACTATATGGTAATGTTATTATTGCCTCTAAATTATCTAATTTTCTTAACAATACACTTTAGTGTAAGAGTATTCCAATCAGTATAGAACGATTTTAATAGCTCCGAAAATCCTCGAGCATGCCAAATTTCTGAAAATCTCGCAAATTCTACACGAAAGCTGCTATAACTTCAGGACCATTAAAGCTATCGACCCCGCGATGGTCTCATTCGACTCAGCGTAAAAAAATCTATAGAAATTCATACTAAACACACCTTTTTCTGAAGAGTGTTAGATAATATGAATTTTCTGGTAGCGATTTGGTTGAAGAATTAAGGCATTACGAGACCAGGATTGGTTGTTGGTGAAAATTTCAAGAATTTAGCTTTTATAGTATCGTCAGAAAAGTATTGACGTCACGGGGCGAACGGATAGAAATTGTTTATTCTGTATTTGGATTCTACCTAACCTGAGACGTGAAACAAAAAATTTTGAGTGGGTTAGACATTTTGTTTCTCGTAAGCGATTAGGTACAATAGGTTGTTATTGAATAATAAACAACTGACAATAAATTGAGCAAAACGGGTCATTCCTTCAGGATACGTATTCTGCAGTTTGCACTAAAATGTAGCTTTTCGGCTATCGACCGCGCTAAAAAGGCCTAGCCAAGAATTTATTTGGTAAAGAATTTCAACCTAGTGTAATCAGGTAGGTATAGTGTCTAACTTTGCCGTATTTAGCTTGGTCACTTCTGCCACGAGTCCTTGATATATTTGAATATAGGTAGTATATTTCTTATTTCTTATCACCATAGCCACGAATCACGAAATTAAATATATTTGTCATTATCGAACCCACAGCACCTGCTTGATAGATAATATTATCGAATACCCATAATTGGAAACTAAATAATAAATAAATTCCATTTGATTTGCCATCGCTAATTTTCTCAATTGATCAACTCTAACGTCATTCCGGGCAACTTTGAATTTGCACTCTGAAAATAAATACACCCTTAGAACGTCCTATTTCGCGCTTTGACGAACAGTGGGATGTTGCTGGATTCCCGTTTCTATTTCCAACTCCGAGCCGATCATCGATCTCCTCTCAAGACCATTTGCATTGGAACTAATCCCCCGGCGAACCAATCCGCTTTTCGCTGCCATCAGCACTTCGGCTCTCCCGGTCCCTTCAATTGTCTCCGTCACTGCTCTTCGCGGAACTCATCCGCAAAATACTGATTCAGTGAGTGACAAAAAGATGGAGTTCGTTCGAAACATCGATTACTAGTCAATTTTAAAATAATTTACAAATTTATGGTCGTGTGTAGAACACAGCAGGCGATCAGTTATTGATAGTTTTTATAATAGAAATATCGTACTTTTAAGTGACCATGATCTCACTTATGTTGATTAATAAATTTAGAACACCCCGAGGCTGAAAAGAACTACCGATATAGAAACACGAATAATATCCAAAGGGTAAAAAAAATCATTTTTGAATTTCTAGTGAGTAGCTCTTGAAAAAATAAAAGCAGGGTTATATTTTTTTTACTCTTTACAAAGCATTGCACTAACTGTACTAGGCTTTCAGAAACATAGTTTTTCAGAAGGCGTGCACTATGTTTGGCCCGAAATTTTTTTACACGTTATATTATGACTTCATTTGAATCAATAAACGATATATTGTCAATTGATTCATCGAGTGAATCTGTCTCGTCTTTGACACGTTCATTTCACGTTGGTTTTAGGTCAGAAAATCCACAATAGTATGAACAGTTCTGGGAGAAGCTCTTGATTTGGTCTGGGGATTAATAAAACAATTCTATCATCTTCACCTAACGCCTCACATATCACTATTCTAAGTTAGCGAATAATAATTTATCTTCACGAAGAAAAATGTCAAATAGAAACTTCGAATCATTTCTATATTCAAACGTGATCTTACCTCAGTATTAGGTTATGTGTTGTCAGGTCGTATGTTCTGCCCGACGAATACGATCAAAATTATAAAAACGAGGAGGATGACGAGAATACAGCAGATGCCGACAGCGGCGACCATGTTGCCCGGGTCCGACGTGATTGGAGGATGTGACGTCCGACAGTGGGAACAGACCGAGAACCGTTGCAGTCCCGGCGCTTCTTCTCCGACTGCTTCTTCGGCTCCGCGTGGCGGCTGAGACGTGTCCTCCGGTCAATTTTGATTATAATTTACCACCGGGAAACGACGGATGTCTCAAGGAAGACGAATTTGAAAAATTAACAAAAATAGGAATTCAGGCCGACCCTAAACCGCAGAAAAGAAATCGGTTATTGAATCGGCTCGAATTTGTTATCAACAGTGCGTGCAAATTTTTTCCCGGTGAATTTTTCACGCAATTGTTAGAAGGAAGACTTTCTGAAAATAAAATAAAAATGTTCTTATTCTCTCTGGCTCAATCGGAAAACAGAAATTCTCGAGAAGGCTCGGCAAACGTTCGGGAGTCAGCAACAAGACTGAGACAGTTCTGACACCGGTTCTCCAGACGGATATGAAATATTGATCGGTGAGAGGGGGGTGGTCAGAGGAGCACGGCGGGGTTGATAAGTTCAGATGGAGGGAGGTCTAGGAATCTACCCGGGAGGCTGCGCTTGCTCGCTGTGCGTACTACGAGTATCTTCGCATCCCCGTCCGATTCGCACGAGGCTACCTCTTTCCGCTAGCACAGAGCCGCTAAATGGGTCTAGAAATCGCAAAACACCTTGGAAAATCGATTATGATCATTAGGAAGGTGAAAACCCTATGGCTCCACGTCGCCCTGAGGATGCCCGAATGGGCGAAAGTGCTCGGCCAGCTAATAAGGAATTGGAGAATGGGTTGCCTGGTTGTTTGTATACGCAACGAATTTTCAAAGTTGAAAAACATAAAACGTGTATTACTAAAATTAGTAATAACAAATAGCTGTCGTCAAATTTCTGTCGTTTTGACGTCAAAATCGGATTCAGCGTTCAATTTCCTATAAGAATAGCTTTCAAAAACGCTTTAAAACATGAGTTTAATTTTTCACCTTTGCCGATGCTTAAATTTCGGCCGGTCGGGAGCTCGGTTTACGGAAAATAATTTCTGAGGCGCTGTTAACATTTTTTTCGCCAGATTTTTTGCTATGTACGTGTGTAAGGCGTTCGAATGAAGACTTCTGCATAATAAAACCATTGATTCACATAAATTTTGACCCCAAAAATCACATTTAAAGTCCAATTTTCGAGCATTCAAAAACCTATTTTTTTGGACCATTTCCAGATTTTTCCGGAAACTGAAAAAAATCACAAAAATACATCATGGCACGATACAACTTTCCTGAAAATTTCAGATTTTTATCTTTATTGGGAGAGGAGTAAAAAATCGTTAACTGGTCGGTTGAAAAAAATCGCAGGGGTACCCCTTGAATTTTTCGTGAAAACTTTTTTGGTTTCGATTTCGCTCAAATTCAGCATAATGATAGTTTATGATGTGTATATCAATAATATATGGTTCATTCTTTGTTTATTTGGCACTAAATTGATGAAAATAATGTTTAAAGTTGAAAAATGGGATCTTTTCGTGTATACGTTACCAATATTGTTGAATAACGCAGAAACGGTTGAGTTATGGATAGGTACATTACATGGCGAAAAGGTGGACAGTTAAATGACCTATCTTTTGGCATATTCAAACATTTGAATTGACGACTTTTCGTTTGAGTTATCCGCTGTGCAAGTTACAAATTTTGGAAAACCTAAAGTTGTCATGCCTACCTCGGCTAACACTTTCGTAAGTTGCAGACCCACTACTATATGATACGAAGTTCATGAAAACACCACCAGCTACGTACCAAATTAGAGTTACATAATATATTTTAACTATATACTACAACTCTCCATACAGATATAAACTACTATTATAGTAGTTGCAAGGACACTACCCCCGACTATGGAAAGGCACGGCAGGAGGGGCGAAGCCCCTTCGACGGACCGTGCTATGGGGCGCCAGGGGCAGAGCCCCCCGATAGGGGGCTGGGCGGCCTAGCTGCGAGGGTCGCTCAGCCCCTAGTAGTCTATAAGTATATAATAGACCGATAAAACTTCTCTAGATGATAATATATATGCTCAAATGAAAAGTTGCTGTTTTCGCAAAAATCGCGTATTCTGGCATTTCTCCGTATTTGGGACCGCATTACTTGATGGATTCGGTTTATCTGGGGATCTTTGAGACAACCAAAGGCAACCCAATCGGACTTCAAGGCTACATGCCAGCGGAAAAATTTGCAGGTTAACTTAAGTGACCTCCTCCTTTTGAAGTCGGTTAAAAAAGAGCAAAACTCTTGGATCTTAATTTCAAAGTGTATTCTATCTTGAAAAGGAGGAGCACTTACTTACGATAGTAAGTTGTAATATCAGGGAAAACTCCCGCCAACGCAACGATTCGCAACACACATCGACAGTCGGAAAGCCTCCTAGTTCAACCTCCTTTTCGCTTTGAAGCTCGAAACAGCTCCACACGTAGCCCTGAACCCACATACTCAGCCCTGAAACGACCCGCCGCGGTGGCCACATCACGCTCAAACTCATTTCCTCTGCTGTTTTAGCACCGCAGACTGCATAGTTTCACGATGAACTGAACGCAAGCTATCAGCAACTATGTCCGTTATTTTAGTACTACGGGCTGAAACGCACGTATGCGGCAACAGAGAATGCATTACTATAGCGATTTCAGAGACCCGTTTTCCCATTTAGTGTGAAATTTTCTTCTGAAAATTCTTTCATCTGCTAGACATAGATATGACATGATAAGAGTATAGCATCTTGAAACAGAATACATGAAAGACACTGAATTCTACTACGGGGAATTCGAAAGGTATAAATTCACCTGCGAAGAAATTGTTGAAGAGAGTCATCCGTTAGAGTGCCAACAAGGGAAATTCGCGAAGGTCTCGAATGGAATGCGTCAAAGTCTGTTCCAAGGCTTTACAAATGGTACAGCGAACGCAAACTAAGCAAGAACGTTCTGCACTACATCTTCAAGGAAGCGGTCTGTCAACCTATCTCTCGCAGAGACGACGTTCGTCGGCAGGAGCATGATAATATTGAGCGTGGATCGTAGGGAAACTGATGACCCCGCATAATGTCTTCGCGTTCTCCGATCCTTTCATTGTTTAACGGAACCAGTTCGTATTCTCCACATCTCTACACAGTTAGATCTTGACTCTAAAGCACTGGAAAACATCATTTCCCAGTAGATTTAGAGATTCTACGTTGGGAGGAGAGCACATCATTCTCAATACCTGCTATTACGCGGTTAATAGAAAGTCAGTTGTAAATTATGAATTCCTGAAGATATTTTACATCAATTTAGAATCCGCTGGAATTAAAGAATAATTTAACAAGCCGGTCACATTGACTTGAGGAGTATTGATTCGAGAAGCGATGGCATTATTAAACTGAGACAATCGTTCTCTCGAAGTCGATAGAAAAGTCTCTCGGAGAGCAGTAGGGTGAAAGAACCCTTTTGATTGGATCCCTTGTGCTCAGCGGAGCTAATGATTCCGTCGTTTCTCAGCACTAAGGAGTTTGGCCCACCTGCGTTAACTAGCTATTGAGCGAGCAAAGACAGCCCCAAAGCCCCGATCGGAAACAAAAGGGCTTTGGAAAACTCGGCTCGGAATAAAAACCTAGGAATATCGACTCTTTTCTATGCTGGGTTTAAGGTATCAGATTTCATTGTAGATAAAGGAATATAATAATAATAATAATTCATTTTTGTTTTGCTGGGTTTTTTCAATTTATCTTTTTTGACTGTATTAAGCTTTGCAAAGATTTTGGATCAAATAAATTTTTTATATTTAATCAATGTGATGCCCACGCGTTAGAAGTGAACAATTCACAATGAAAATTAGCTGCTAACCATTGCTGCAAATCGTGAAGGATAAATTGACACCGTATTTCCTCTCAGGCTTTTCTGGTAGACAATTCCTTAAAATGTGAAGATAGTGTAGAAAAAGAAGCTTTTTGTGTCTGAACGTCTGAAATACTAGCCCCAAGGAAAACGTCGCCCTAACGAACTGGATGAACACAATCATTTTTGTTTGTTATTTGACTCAGCTACCCTTACGCATCTCCCAGGAGTAAAGAAAAGGTTTTTTTCAGACGGATTTGACTTTTGCGAGGAGGAAATGGTCGAATTTATATTTTATCCATAGAGAAGGTTGATATTTGTAAAGTATATTTATTAATAATATTTCTATGTTCTGTTTCTCCCTTTATGTTTTCAAATGTTTTAGTTAAAAATATCATTATCTATAAAGAGATAGATAAATATTTATAAATAAAGAGTTTTTTATCTGTTCATAGAGATCAACACAAATAATGGTTCACCTATAAATTTCACAGTTGAAAAAATACATCCAATCGCGTCATGAGCATTTCGAAATTTACCAAATATGAGTTGAAAGTCGCATTAATCTTTCTTTGATACAGCAGTTGAAAATTAATAGATACCCGAGTAGACTCGTTCTCATAGCATTATTTATTCTCGAGTCGAATCAATCTAGCATCGCCTCTCGTCCTCTAACGATTTCATTAAATAAAGAATAAAATTACTCGTATTTTCGAGACGTCGACTAACAACCACCAAACCACCGAATTGTCCTCAAATCGTACCTGAATCGAAGCCAAGCGCCGTGATATTGAAGAGGATTGATGTACAACATCATGAAATTGAGAAGATGTGGCAGAGCAACGAAGGGGGGAGAACTTGACAAACGAAAAGAGAGCGAATGACACGCGGATGGCCATTAGGGCCGCCTTCGACGTTGATAGTGATATCGCCGGTGGTTTTACCAGGGCGAAGAAAAGTCTCGGGCCCCGGCCGTCAAGATAAACGACATTTGAGGGTGAAATATAAGCCGGCACCTCGCTAACATCGACTTTCTCGACTACATCCCCGATTTCGGAGTAATTCATGTTTGTCAATTTTTTCCCCCTATCAACCGCGCTTATCTCTTCACCCAGTAGGACACCATTATCTCAATATCCATTTTATATTATTTACCGAGAGTTTTTAGTTTTCAGATTCTTCTCCTATGAAATATTCATAATGATGGAGGGAGCAATAATCGTGAAGAAGAAAGAAATGATTTATTGGTTTATTATTCAATAATAACCTAATGTTATTACTCATAAAAAAAGTCTAACCCACTCAAAATTTGATGTTTTACGTTTCAAAGCATGTAGAATCACAATATCCATCACAAAAAATTCTGTACGTCCACCCTACGCCGTCAGCCGTCAACACTTTTCTGAGGAAACTACTATAACTAAATTATTGAAGAATTTTTTTCATCCCATTTTCACCAAAAATCATTCTAGGTCTGACAATTGCTAATTCTTTAGTCTCAATATGAAGGGGATTTCAAGAGGAAGAAAAATTCGCAATTTCCAATGTTTTTGAAACATAGATGTGTTTGATATCAATTCACAGATTTTTTAAGGTGAATCGTATGAGACCATAACGGAGTCGATAGCATTCATGGTTCTCGAGTTGGGTATCGCAATTTTTATTAGTTTTTATTTTATTCTATGTTAGAGATTTTGAGATATTTGGCAAGATGGTATAACTCTATCATCTCTGGCGCTATAAAAATCGTTTTATACTCGTTGTGAATCTAGTCAAAAACTCTTTTCAGCTATATCGTTAGACAAATAATTTTACCATAATTAAGTACCTAATTGAGATAAAATAATTTGAGATTAATTTTGATTAATTGTGATTAATATTGAGATAAATTAAGATTAAAAATACGTAAAATTACGATTGTCGCTTAAAGCTAGGTTCACATGTGTCCGTCTAATGCGTTTCATGCGTATTGCGTCAAGTACGTCAAATGCGTTCGGCCTATTCATTTTACGGACACATGTGAACCAAGCTTAAGACTTCGCCTTCAGTTACCAATATGTTTATGGGTAGAAACATCCATAAGAATTTGGATTAGGTCTTTCCAAATTATGATGGAAGCAAAGGAATAATAAACCAAATTACAATAATTGGCAGCGTTGTTAAAAATGTAACAATAATTATGACAACCCATAGAAAAACACAAGTAGCTATACCGCTTCTAGATCGTCTCTGCCGATAGTGGCGAAAGCGCTTGGACGTCAATGAACTACTTAAACGAGAGAGCGTCGCAGCATTACACTTACCAACCACTAACTGAAAGAGTAACACAATAGGATGTCATCTCATGTAATCTGCAACTTAATGCCAAATAATGGTTCTAACATGCAAAAAGTATTACCGGATCTGTAACAAGTAACCGTCAGTATACGAGAACCGTATAACTATAGCATTTCCTGGCCGAATTTGCGTTAATGCTATTTATCGAATGGACTTTTACAACTTTCACACCCGAACGAGCTCCGAAAACTCGTAATAACAGACATCGGATGATCAGCTCGTTCGAAAATTCGGATCGTACGAGCCTGACGTCTATTTCGTCGACAAATTTCCATCCGAAGTGAGGGAATAGTGACAGCCAGCTGGGGCGGAACTTTTCAAACGGAACAATGCGATCTGTCTACGGTTGTCAGGCCGATTTGAGGCCCATTCTTTGCCGCTTAAGCAACAAGCTGTTAGTTTGCAACTTTTTATAGCGAGGGCTCACTGACAAGCCTGAATTCGCTGATGGGAGCTGAACTTCAGTTAGCTAGAGTATCACCCAGTCAGCAGAATTCACTTACTTTTTTCTTCACCCATTTTTCAAACAGATACATTTCGAAATTCTGGCTCAATGTGCGACTATTGGAAAAAGTGTGTTGAGTTTGGTTTATTATTCAATAATAAACCATTGTAGTCGCTCACGAAATACAAAATTCTAACCGTCCCCCTGAAAACGTGATGTTTTACGTTTCAAGGCTTGTAGCATCCTAATATCCAATATAAATTATGTCTGCCGAAACACTGTTCCGGGAAAACTAAATAAGTACGAATTTGGAATTTTACCAAAAATTATACTTAGTCCGACAATCGCTCTTTTCTTTAGCCAAACTACTACCTTAATTTTTAGAGTATTTTTGGGGGTGTCGAGGGGGTTGGAAATCGTATTTTTGAAGGTTTTTTAAACATAGGCGTGTTCGATATCAATCTATATAGACTTTTAGACGCTGAATCGAATGAAACGATATCAGTGTTGATAGCTATAATGGTTCTCGAGTTATCGCTGCTTTGATGTGAAATTGGAGAGGTTCTGAGAAATTTTGCAAGGTGGTATAACTCAATCATTTGTGATGATATATTATTATCGTTCTACAATCGCTGGAAAGCTCGTTAAACCGTCTCCTTAGCTATATCGTTAGGTAATTAATTTTATTTAAATTAATTAATAAAGAAAAAAAGTTAGTTAAGATAGTTGCCAAGGATTTTGACTGTATTTACTAAAATGTTGGTTGGTACGAACATACACAAGGGTTTGGATTAGGTAACATAACAATTAGATGGTTTTTTCCGAATTATGATTGATGCAATGGAATAATAATTCACCGTACAATAATTTGCAGCATTTTCCAAGTCACATAAGGGTGAGCTTTAAAAAACCTCATCAACCTAAGGTTCGAATTGAAAATTAAGGTCTTCTTGCTTCTCGAACCAGCGAGCCCAAACATTATACTCTAGCAAAAGCTAAATCTATTTACCACGGTGAACTATCCGTTTTCTCTCCTACATTCGAGTGAATAAACAAAATTTATTATCAATCAACATTTAATGATGACGAAATTCACATACCTGAAGAGGCCCGGAGACAAATAGAGAGAAGGCAGTATAGAAGTGACAAGGCCAGTGTTGGGAGGTGCCGGGTTCCACGAGCCATACTGTGTCCTGAAACAAAATGAAAATGCAAGATTTTTTGAAATCCTGAATAGTACGGAACAAAGCAATGAGGTGAAAAATGCGAAAATCGTACTGTGCTCAACTAAAAAAATAATAATAATAAAACGTCTTCAAAATTATTTGCGTATAAAAAAAACTCTGAAAAGGAACAAATTACAAAACTGTCCCAGCTTCACAGCGACTCAATTTTACAACAACACATTTTAAGAACTATTTTACTACTTATTACCTGAAGTATTTTACTACCTGACCATTTTTTCCTGATTGATTGGACCTCCTGCTCTGATATAAAAAATTATTCCCATCATTTCCCAAATGATTGAAAGACTTTCCTTTTCACCTCTCAATCGACTTCAGAATGATCACTTTTTTGAGTCAGCGTGTTTTCCAGTCTAGTCTAGATGTTATAAGCACGAAAAGTCAAAAGCTATTTTCGCGAAAATCCCGCTTCTTTGCATTTCTCCGGATCTGGTGCTGTAACTACCGAATGGATTCAATTTAAAAAAATTATGGGACCCACCTGAACAGTTACTCTTTCAAAAGAAAAAAATTAAAATAAAAGTATAAAAGCTAAAAATTATAGGAAAAAGTATAAAAAACGAAAAAAAGGTAGTCTTATCAAACTTACAGGGCCAGCAAGTCAACCATAGTAACCTCTTCCTTTTGAAGTCGGTTAAAAATTAAAATAATTCGACTGTCAGAATTCGCATTATAATTATAGCAATTTTTGCAACCAGAAATTGTTGGTGGATTGTCGTTATCTTAATCTTGGTTAACTATCATTAATTTTTTAAAATCTATGTTATATTGTTGTGGGAAGATATTCCTCGTGATGGTCGAGTTCCTCCTACCGTTTCGCGGACTTGCCGTAAGAAAGCGGAGGTTCCTGGAGGCCAGAAAGGAGGCAGTGAGCTCTAACGGGAGGCGTACGAGCTAGTCGAGGGTGGATATGAATTACCGGTCTCCTCAAAGGTAGAGCTCATTCTACGTGAGGCGCTACCCGATGTTTACTGTGGTATCGATATCGTTTGACCCAGAAAATTGGGAACTCGAATATTTAATAAAATTATAGCTACTACAGTGAACCATTTTTCAGATAACGCGAATCATTTGGTGGAATAATGTATTAACATTAAAAATCAGCGCCCAATTTGCGGGGTTGTTTGCTCGTCAATCAATCATCGTGATTAAAAAAAATGTTTTGCTCTCTCGTGATTAAAAATAAGTATAATTTAAATACATTCATCCGTCCGCCGTCGTCGCTCTTTCAAGGAAAACCCCACGGTCGAAATGTTCACTTAAAACCTTTCTCCGAAAACAATGGGTTAATCTTTAGACAAATCGCTACCTTAGATGTTTTTCGATCTTTAGAAAGAAGAAATTCATATCTTCTAATGCTTTCAAAATATGAGTTTGGAATCGATTTTAATAGATTTTTGAACGCAAAATTGAGCTAAGAAAAAACGGAGTCAAAATCTTTTAAAAAAAATGTCGTATTTTCGCTGCCTTTAAAGTCAAGTTATTTATAAATAAATAAAGCAGTATTTATAGGCATTTTTGTATACGACTCGGAACGTTCGTTCGATCGATTGTTGCAATGTAATCATTCATAGTAATCATTATCAGAAACAGAGCATTCAATTCGAATCAAGTCTTGAGGAAGAAAATGACGTCAAGACTGGGGAAAACTAGCGTGGGAAGCATTGTTTATGTGAGCCGTCTCAGGAGCGCTCTCGGGATCGTCGGATAAACTACAAACTTCACCCAGCGGTCGCCGATGTCGCGCGCTACTTTATTGAGTGCAAAACTTGATCACCCCATCAGCCCTATCTGAACAGATATCCGTGGTTTGTAGCTTCAACATTTTCTCTCACGATTCGTATCACTGTATGCGTAGTAAGAACCGATTATGAACAGGTACAAAACATGCACTAGATATTAGACGAATCAGCGAAATACAATTGACTCTTAATTGAACAGTTCTCTAACGTTTCAAACAAAATGAAAATAACTAATGATTCATGCTACTCCAGCTATTCTATCTGTGAATAGCTTCCGAAAAAAAGCCTTGACGAAGTTGGCGGCAGCAAAGATGAAAAGATGAATACCTTACCAGGCCGACGCGCCGGTCTTGCTAAATGGTATACCCGTCCCTTAATCTCCATCTCTCGTTCGGTTTTCGTCTCGAAAACATTTTAGGCTCGATCAGAGTAGATAATAGAAATTTAAAACCCCACCGACTTTCATACAAAATGCTTTTCGGATCAAAATTTTAATTTTTTAAATTTAATTTTACCAAAATTTTAAAATTTAACTCTCAATAACTGTATCAATACACCAAATAAATAAATTTTGCAAACATAACTCGACGACAAGAAAATGGAAATTTTTTTATTACATTGAATAAATAGAAGAAATAACGAAACTAACACCAATGCGATTTTCAGCAATCGCCAAAAAATACTGCTTCTTGATTTTCACAAGATAAATACATGGTTTTCCCCTCTGTGAAAGTATTCCAACTATATGAGAGAGTTTATTGAAAAATTGAAACCAGGGGCGTAGTTATGAAAATACTTTTCAAACCCTTCACTTTTCAATTTGGGAATTATGAGAACTGAAAATTGATTTGATTTTAGAAACCATTGAAGACTGGCGACGTTTTCTGTTTTTAAAAGACTGGTCTAATTTCACTATTCACTCGGCTCTTCAACTTTGCAGTTCTATTTTTTACTGTAGTTGCGGTAAAGTTGCAGGGTGAAAAGTGAAAAGTGAGGAGAGTTTTTTGCAAAGTGGTAAGGATTGTTTTTGAACAATGATTAATTGAAAAGAGGATTCGTTTACTTTTTAACTCTACAAAATATTTTGCAAAGCGTTTATTCTCCTTGCAGTCCCACTTATCAACTTTAAATCTCGTTATTTCAAATAATTTCCACTGTGATTAGTGCTTTTTTCCATGCTGAGCTGTATCATCGTGAACTTAATTTACAGTGACACAATTCTTAGGAGGCCACGATGATTGGAGTAGCAAGTCAACTTTGAAGGATTTTGTAACTCCGAGAAAATGTCTGTTCTCAAAATGGGTGGAATATTTTGATATAAAATCATAGTTAATAAAAAAGAAGGTTATAAGGAATGATAAACCACTGTACAATAATATTCAGAGTTTTCTTCACGGTGAAGTGATCGAAAAGAGAGTAAATTTTAAATTATTAGTGATAATAGTCTATGTTCACAAGACTAGAATAAAAAACTAGTGGGATTTTCCCAGATTGAGTCAAGCTCTTAATATAGTCCATCGTCGAAATGAGCAGGAAAAACCTACAAAACAAACTGCTAACTGATTTTTTTTTTAAAGAGCGAGCATTGCAGCCGACCTCTACAATTTAATTTTATTATTCGGGGCAACCGCAATGAAAACAACCTCATAAATGTTAGCATCATCGACTGTCAAATTGGAACGAGTTATAAATTTTCTCACGAAAACGCACGGCCTTTCCAATTTTCAAAATCGATTAAATAATGCGAATAAAATTCGCGACAATTTATTGAAAGTTAGAGTCTCAAGAATATCAGATCAATTTCTCAAAGTCGGCCGAAGTTGAATAACGTCTGATAGGTGTGAATCCACCTGCGGAAAAGGATGGAAGTAACACCAGAGCCGCCTAATAAAATGACCGTAACTATCCGAAGAGCATTAACCGTTTAGTGGCCGCTTCTCCGCTCTTTTGTACGACCTACGAGGAGACGTACCCGTCTTTTACGGCGATCCCCGTTGATCCACCGACTTCTGATGTTCATTGAACCGAGTCCCATTTCCTTCACTTCATAAACCTCTGTTTTATATGATTATATCTCAACTCGTACCCAACGATTCGGTTTTATGATACGGCCGTAATATATGCCATCTGGCAATGTGCGATAGAAATGGAAAGCCGAAAGCGGTGAATATTCTCAGAATCAGATTCGAGCGTGACGGAAAAAAAATTTGGTTGGTTAATAAAGCAAGAACAATTTGCCAACTTTTTCCAATAATTTAATGTTATTGTTTTCCTATTTTTTCACTTCGATTTTCTTCCATCTGTTTTCTCCCTGAATAAATTAACGCACTTTTTATACCATAAAAACTCCACTAAAAAAAAGTTCTCCACTTATTTATGATTGTGTTATTTTATTTTTTCAAATGTAATTGGGCTTCCCGTAAATAAACAAATAAACAAATACCATTAGTAATGAATTGGTTGCTATTATTTATTTGCTTAGAAAAATGTATGAAAAAAATAAAACTCTGCATTTTACCGATCTTCATTTCACTCTTACTCTTCGCAAACGTTCTCTCTTTAGTAACAAAAATTTTTGAGCTAAGCGTAGATTGTGAATTTGCAGAGTGAAGTGTAAAACTGTTTAGGATTAGAATTATAATAATATAAATTGCGTCTTCTATACCATCGTTGCGATGGTTAACTCCCCCACAAATGCATTTTCTATACGCTCAGCATTCAGTCCTTTCAGCAGCCAGTAATTTTCCGGACCAATCTACCCTCGGCGAAATGGCGTTCACGATTCCGACGGCGGTAAGCGGTTTTACCGTCGAAAGTGGTCCCGAGTAGAAAAAAGGGTGATTTCTCCGTTCCTTCTCACCAATCTACCGGTTTCTACTTCCTTGTTTACCGGAGGAGTCGAATCCAATCCCGAACTGACTCGGCATTCTGTGTACCTTCTTCTCTAATTACTTTCCGAAGAGAAGAAGGTTTCTCGTGAAAAGGATCGCTTGATCCCGGCGGTGGCTTTTCGAAATGTAGTGCCAACATTCAAGTCCGCCAAGGCCTTGCCATCTAACTTTGCGTAACTTCGGCGCAACGTTCGGTAGGAGAGACGAAAGGACTTGGAAAAGTTCGGATGGAAGTGGAAAAAAAATTAAAGCCAAACTACAAATCAGAGTTTGCTAGGAGAATTAGGTTCTAGTTTGTTGTTCGACTTCGATACGCTCACCTTCTCGAACTAGATCGAACCGTTACTCAGCGTGTGGCAGCTAGGAGGAGAAAGTTATCAACGATCGATTCCTCATTGCGAACTATATTAAACTTGGAAAACCCGAGCCGCAGGCTGGAGGAAGGCTGGTTAAAAATAATTTTCTGAGAAAAGAATCTGGGCGAATTATAAAATGATTTCGCCCTCGATTAATTGGAAATTAATCGACGCCCTTAGCTACTCGATTAATTGGAAATATAAATACCTTTAGAACGCCAGAAAAATTCGTACGAGTTTTCATTTCCGGTGAAAGTTTGTAATTTTCGTGTAAAAAAACTTACGAAAATTCAGTAGTCGAATTTCATGTTTTTTAAAAGATCTTTCACGTTATTCACGGCAAACCGCAAATTAACGAGATTTCCGAAAGTTTGAAAACGAAGAAGCCAAGAGCTAGGCATATAAAGAAAAACTACGTAAACATGGAAGTAACAATTCAAGGCAACCCATTGTCTCGTCCTCCCTTGTGGCGATTCTTACCTTACTAATAGAGAGCATGATTTCCACATCTCGTTCTAATTCTCGTTTGGTCCCATCTTTGGTGATCCGCTGGTCGATCATTACCGCTTTGTCAATCAAGTGAGTAACCAACCATCAACCATTCCTCTGACAGGAAACCAGGTCGTTTCCTGTCAGAGCACGTTCGAATTCTCCGTTACATTATTGCACCCTATTATCACCTAACGACGATCCTAGCGCCAATCAAGTTGTGAACATTTTCACGTACACGGCAGGAGACGGTTTATTTAACAGGGATCGAACATGATTAATAGGCCAAGAAAATATATCAATGATCATCGTTTGCCAAATGTTAAATTTGTTAATTAAGACAAATAGCGCGATTGAGGGTTCGGTTTCTTTTATTCGACAGTATTATAATTGATTCCACGTTAAAGTCTTAAAAAAAAAAAAAATACATCATGAGTTTTTAATACATCATGAGTTAATGGATTCCGCCTTGCGGATGGCGTATTGTAGTAACCATTTTACGAATCTATTTTTACAAAGTAACCAAAACGGCCACGTTTATGTTTTAAAACAACAAGCAATGAGCTAAAACGCTCAAATTGGTTGAAAATATCGGATTTGTGAGAGGGAGAAAAACCAGGCGACTTATTCACCGAGTTTTCATTGACTCGCCGAGAAATGCACTTGTCACTCGTTTGGGAATCGTCAGGAAAATGCAAGGGATATGATTGGGGCTGGATGTGGTAATATATTAGAGCGCTTGCCAACGAGGGACAGTAGAAGCTTCATAATACCCGAATTTTATCAAGTTTCCTTGATTATTTTATTATAAAGTTATTTCAATTGTGAAAGGCATAATATATGAGGGAATGAGAGCGATCGAACGAGAAAGAGATGGTTGGGTAACTCTGTTGTCTAGAGAGAACAGGAGAGGAAGCGGCGTTGCGATGGGCATACCAGAGAGAGAGCGGGAGCGTGTCAGAGCGAGAGAGCTTGTAGATGGGTTAGCGGAAGAGAAAGGGGTAGAGAAGTTGCTGCTAACTTTAGAGCACTACAACAGGCCTTTATCTTCACCATCCGCCTGGGCGAGCCTCTTCCTCTGTACCTCCACTTCCTTCCGTCCATCTTTCGCCGAGGATGATAGACTTACCCTGGAGCTTCCCCTCTCATCACTTGGCTTCTCCCATTTTACACTTGCACTCGAGGTAATTCCTCTGGCTAAGGTTAAGGCCTTTACCTCGCGTAGCGACCGAGCGTCTCATCTTGGCAATAGTTAAGAGAAGCGAAGCTTAAGCCTTCGCAGAGTCAACCATTAACGAAACTCGATTATTGTCAACTAAAATACGGCCGACGATCTGGCCCTCACCACTTTCTACGTCAATGACGTTAATGGAATCTTCCAGCCTAACTAATTTTAAATATTGACTGCAATGCAATAGAATTACCCCTTCGTTTTCTTTCCCGTTTGACTCATGTTTCCACGATCGGTGATTTTCTTTTCGTTCGGGTTTTTTCCAGCTATTCGTAAAATAATAAGAGAATAAAATCAAAATAATTTTACAAAGGTTCATTCTTTTTATTACATTCGGTAGATACTTAGCGAGTGCTAGTTTATCATATTTTCTTGGTTCAGTTTTATTTATTATTCGATGATTCAAGCCTCTTTATTATCCTTTACACAATATATCCCTTCAACGTCAATCGAAAAATATTTCTCAAATTGCTGTATCTTATCTCCCGTTATCGTGAAGCTAACCGGCAAAATCCAACACGTATGGGCGAACTGATGAACTAGGAGCGTTTATCTTAGCAAATGGAAGCTCGGCGAAGCGCACATCGGGGGTCATAGCATATTCATAGACGGCTCAAATGGCGAACGTCATCATTGGCATTAATTCTATCTCCTTATCATCTCAATGCGAATTAAACTTGCATAATTAATAGGGCCGGATTTGAGGCCCTTCGCACAAACGTAAGCCGTTTCTCAATCACAAACGCCCACTGAGAGATTACCTTCGTGGAGTAACGCGAGAACGAGCTCTTATTGACAGTAATTCGATCAAGGTTACAAGACGAGTTAATAGGAGAGTAGAGGGATTAGAAATGGGAGAGTGACAAGAAGCTGATAATACTAGTCGTAGATTAGATACGGTTACAAAATTGTACGGTAATGAATCGTTGTTATTGCTGCCCTTTGTATTTATAAAGCAAAGAATAGGTTGAGCTCTCCGCTTGACCTATCGCTCTTTTTTAAGTACTTTTCCAGAACTACAAACCTCACTCGGACTTGCGTCGCCTCTTTGTAGCCCCAGACACAGAGGAAAACGGGACGAAGAAAAGATCCGAATGTTGAAAACAACCTTTCCCTAGAGGAATCCAACCGTTCTATTATATACTTGGGTCTGCGTGGATCGCATCTTCAGACAATCAGTATGGCCATGTTGGATTGTGGATGGCCGCGGTGGGAAGAAATGGCGAGAAGAGGGCGAAGGCGTTGAAGAGCGAGTGGAGGTGGCAACAGAGTAGGAAAACGTGCTCGAAGAAGTAAGCTCTGAGCCTCATTGAATATAAATTGAAAGGCTCATGAAAATGTAACCGATAGCCCGTATTGAGGTTTTACATGTCAAGGACCTCTTTTCTTGACTTTTTGAAAGCTTCGTCCGGACTTCTTGAGATTTTTTACACTCTTAAAGAATTTTACATTAACAACAACCGAAGTTGAGTTGTTATTTTTTAATGACAAGGTAAAATTGCAGAACTAACCTCGTGTAGGATGTTGAATTATATTGCCGAGCTAGAGAAAGAGCAAAACTTTACTCTTCAATAGACAGTAATCCAGAACGTATCGCGAAAAGGGTGAAACGTAAATCAGAAAAGTTGGAAAGCAGGAAAGGAAGAGGAAGAAGTTGAGTGTGAAGTCATTAAAAGGATTTATCCTTCAAGTTTTCTTGAGTCATCCAGCCTATCTATCTGCGAGACCTCAACGACCAGATGGATAGGCATCATTCAGATATAGATCGGCAACAGCAATGCGTTGTGCTTATTTGAATTTCTAGATATCAGGAAATCCGCGGTTATACCTTTTGATAAGTGAATTATTCAATGTTATCAATTGTCAGTAAACTAAATATTGTTACGTTATTTTTCCAATTTTCTCTTGACAGTTGAAAACATCACGCATAGGTGATATCTACATTGTCACACAAATGAAAGGGAACACCCCTGAAAAATATTGAATAGTGGTATTCAATTGAATAGTGGTATTGAAAGCTTTGCTACTACTATCAAAAGTTACTATCAAAGTTACTATAAAAAATGGATGGTCTTCTAAAATCGTAATGAATTAATGTAAAAGAATCATCAGCCACTGTACAATTGAAAAAAATTAAAAAAAAAATTTTTTTTGAGGGGTTAATATTTTTTATTATTTATTGATTTTTTGCGATTAAAATGGTTTATTATAAATAATAAACTAGAAACAACGAAAATTTACAAAAGATTGTTCAACATCTGAGTGTATATTTGACTCTGCTTCGGAATTTGAGAGTCTTTCACGTTCATGTTTGAACATACTAAATTAATCCTCGTTCGGGGCACGAACGTTCGAGCTTCCTGCCGCTTCCGGGACCTGAACATAGGAGAGATACATCTTGACCAGTCACGTGATCACGTGAGGTGAGATTTCTACACTTCCGTACTCCAACCCTCCCTCGATTCGTGCATAGGGGACCGTTTAGGAGATTGGATCAATACTGAATCGTGAAGATAGCTCGGCATTCGCGCCACATCGAAATGCAAACGCTAATGTATATGACAGCCTTTACTGAATTGATTTAACACTCCATCGATGACTGAATCTGAAAAATTCGAGTAGTTACATTAATGGAAAGATTTCTCACGATTTCGAACGAAAACAAGAGTTAACTTATTGAACACTACTTTTCCCTGTTTTTCAGTTAGTGCTAAAACCGAGTCGAAATCACGTTTCGATATACAGTTTACAGTTTTGGTTGTTGAAAAGCGGAAACACTCAAGACGAGAGGGCAGTCAACGTTTGCGCTGAGAATACAGTAGCTGCAGGGAGGGGTAAGCTGCGGACAGAAATCATGTCACTAGGGTGATACCTCTCCAGCACGATGTAACTCTCGTGATATAGGGCAGTCCTTAATCCCTCCCATGCTCTTCTACCCTCTGATTTTCGCCCGTTGTGCGTAGAGTACCCTCTCTGAGCGGTGACGTCACGCGTAGATCCGGGCTTTGTCCCCGATGCCACAACAGCTCTCATAGCCTGGATTTAAGTACCTCCTGCCGGCTTGGTGGAGTCGAAAAGTTGATTATACTGAAAAATAACGCTGCTCTGTTTTATCGAGACCATTTAGAAGCACGTTATGAACTCGCGAAACGAGATGAAAATCGGAAGAGGGATTGTGTCGTTTTCCCCTTGTTTCGCGAGCCGAATGTCACCGTTTTTCAGCAGTATTTTCAAAGAACTAAGTCGTTCAACAGTGATTGCGCCAATTTTAAACATTTGAAAAAAGTTACGTAGACATCAGTACTATATTAACTGCTTTATTTCTATCTCAGTTGTAAATAATTGCTAGCAATAAATCGATACAATGAAATAACCTTTTACTTCTCCAGGTGGTCGCATTACTTCTTTCTGTAGGTTGAGAGGGAGAAAAACGGGGCGACCTCTTCTCCATTTTTTATTATTCAGCCTAGTACATTCGCCCGTTCGGGCTTCTTCAGGGCATTATAGGACCAAGGGTACCTATGGGGCCATAGGTTGTGTTTTTATGTACTTTGTACTTTAAAGTAGAGGGGTTTTAATTTGCGCAGACTTGTAACCGAGATAACATGTCCAATTTTAAGTTTTCCAAGATTTGTAACTTGCACAGCGGATAACTTAAACGAAAAATCGTCAATTCAGATGTTTAAATATGCCAAAAGATAGGTCATTTAACTGTCCACCTTTTCGCCATGTAATGTACCTATCCATATTTCAACCGTTTCTTCGTTATTCAACAATATTGGTAACGGATACACGAAAATATCCCATTTTTCAACTTTAAACATTATTTTCATCAATTTAATGCAAAATAAACAAAAAATGAACCATATATTATTGATATACACATCATAAACTATCATTATGCTGAATTTGAGCGAAATCGAAACCAAAAAAATTTCACAAAAAATTCAAGGGGTACCCCTGCGATTTTTTTCAACCGATCAGTTAACGATTTTTTACTCCTCTCCCAATAAAGATAAAAATCTGAAATTTTCAGGAAAGTTGTATCGTGCCAAGATGTATTTTTGTAATTTTTTTCGAATCTCGGAAAAATCCGGAAATGGTCCAAAAAAATAGGTTTTTGAATGCTCGAAAATTGGACTTCAAACGTGATTTTCGGGGTCAAAATTTATGCGAATCAATGGTTTTATTATGCAGAAGTCTTCATCTGAACGCCTTACACACGTACATAGCAAAAAATCTGGCGAAAAAAATGTTAACAGCGCCTCAGAAATTAATTTCCGTAAACCGAGCTCCCGACCGGCCGAAATTAAAGCATCGGCAAAGGTGAAAAATTAAACTTATGTTTTAAAGCGTTCTTGAAAGCTATTCTTATAGGAAATTGAACGCTGAAACCGATTTTGACGTCAAAACGACGGAAATTTGACGACAACTATTCGTTTTTCCCAGTTTTAGTACTACACTGTTGTTATGCTGTTCAACAACAATTTGTGGCAAATACTTACAGTATTGTTGAATTTTTTAAACTTATTCCTATAGGAAATTAGACGAGGAATTTGAATTTGAAGTGAAAACAATCAAACTCTAACAAGTAATTGTTTTTTTCAATTTTTTCGATGTTTCGGATGTTTGACTTTTCTTCGGAATTTGAAAATTTCGCGGTTTAAAAATTTCGCAAAAACGTCGTTTTTTTTATACTTTTCGAATTTTTTACATTTTCAAGGTCAAAAATAGAAATTCGGCAATTTTTTCAGCCGATGACCATAAATTCCTACTTCTTCATGTAAATTCTTCCGCCCAGTTTCTCAATCAATACCCTCTTCTCATCATCTTTCTGCAGTTTTATATTATAGAAAAATGGAAAAATATCCCCCAACAACTAGTGGTTGCTCTTCGAAGAAACATTATTCGACTTTAGAAAGAATCGATACTTTTTCCGTACTCGCTTTTCTCATTTGCTCGCGGTTATGAAGCGAACAGCGCGAGACGAATAGAATAGGATGGAAATTTGGGATAGAAAGAGAGCGCCTGAAGAGGAAGGGATTGCGGAATTGAATGCTTCATAAGTAAAACCAGGCAATGAGATTTGTCCTTTGTTCTCGCCCAAAACAAAAGATATAAATTTTCCAACCATTATAATGAGCCGCGGATCTGTCTCGAAGGCCATTGTTATACTTGGAACCTTCTCTCCCGTTCTCGAATTCACTTTTGCATCCTGCGCCCTCTTCAACTCGTTCCCATTTCCTAACCGTGAAAATGAGAGCAACTCTTATTTTCCACCGCTCCTCGGGTCGAGAAAAATATCCAATAGGAAGGTTGGGAGCTGGCCAGGCTCTTTTATTTTCCTCCCTTATTTTTTACTGCCGCGCGCAATTCACGGACGGTTATTCCCATCGTTTCTCGGCCTTCCATTCAACGACTTAGTTTCCATTGTCATCGTTGGAAGGATCTGAATCTTGGAAGTACGTTAGTTCGGGCAGGGGAAACTGAAATGTGCTCGAAGAGATGGCGTGGTGGAATCATTTAGTTTTATTTTATACGGAATAAATAATTAATGATGTGCACAGCTGGAATAAATGCTTGTCTTAGGTACCGGATGGGTTCGAGACAAATAAAAAAACCATGGAGAAAGAGTCACGTAGTTTGACTGTCCCTCGCCAACATATATGCATTTTTTCCCTAATTCCCTCTATCTTATTAACATTGATAAATCCTATTCCAGCAGTGCAATCTGGCTCGTAAAATTTTCTCTGTCCAATACTTTTAATAAATATTACTTCTATTTCTATCCATATCCACAACTTCCAAGATAATATTCATGATATTGGTTAATAGAAATAAACTACTGCTTCTAAATTTCTTTAGACACATTTTTTACTTCCATGTGTAGTAAATGGAAGTAGATTTGAACGTCAAAGTCGCCTTTCCGAACAGAGGTAAATTCGGAAGAAATTTTAATATTAGTATACTCAGAAACACTTTCTGAACAAGTATCTGTGGTCAAAAATGACCAAAAACGTCATATATCCGTGAAAAATGAATGCAATTTCAAGGAAATGTTCTCCCCGCGAATGTGCAAAAAGTGGGTCTGCAACTTTCACAAAGTTTCAGCCGAAATAGCCACTCCAATTTTTAAGTTTTCCAAGATTTGTAACTTGCACAGCGGATAACTTTAAGGAAAAGTGGTCAATTCAGATGTTTGAATATGCCAAAAGATAGGTCATTTAACTGTCCACCTTTTCGCAATGTAATGTACCTATCCATATTTCAACCGTTTCTTCGTTATTCAACAATATTGGTAACGTATACACGAAAATATCCCCTTTTTCAACTTTAAACATTATTTTCATCAATTTAGTGCAAAATAAACAAAGAATGAACCATATATTATTGATATACACATCATAAACTATCATTATGCTGAATTTGAGCAAAATTGAAACCAAAAAAGTTTTCACGAAAAATTCAAGGGGTACCCCTGCGATTTTTTCCAACCGATCAGTTAACGATTTTTTACTCCTCTCCCAATTAAGATAAAAATCTGAAATTTTCAGGAAAGTTGTATCGTGCCAAGATATATTTTTGTAATTTTTTTCAATTCTCGGAAAAATCGGGAAATGGTCCAAAAAAATAGGTTTTTGAATGCTCGAAAATTGGACTTCAAACGTGATTTTCGGGGTCAAAATTTATGCGAATCAATGGTTTTATTATGCAGAAGTCTTCATCTGAACGCCTTACACACGTAAATAGCAAAAAATCCGGCGAAAAAAATGTTAACAGCGCCTCAGAAATTATTTTCCGTAAACCGAGCTCCCGACCGGCCGAAATTAAAGCATCGGCAAAGGTGAAAAATTAAACTTATGTTTTAAAGCGTTTTTGAAAGCTATTCTTATAGGAAATTTAACGCTGAATCCGATTTTGACGTCAAAACGACGGAAATTTGACGACAACTATTCGTTTTTCCCAGTTTTAGTACTACAATGTTGTTAAGCTTTTCAACTTTGAAAATTTGTTGCAAATAGTTACAGTACTGTTCAATTTTTTTAACTTACTCCTATAGGAAATTAGACGTAGAATTTGAATTTGACGTGAAAACAATCGAATTCTAACAATTGATCATTTTTTCGGTTTTTTTTCGGTTTTCCACACATTTGAGGACTTCGACATTTCCACATTTCGAAGACGGCTATATAAATTTTTTTCCCCAAGTTTTTCGTGTACATTTTTTCGGAAGACCGATTTGTCTCCAAGAGAGAGTTATAGTTCCACACAATTTATTGTTTTTCCTTCGCTCTCTTCATGGGTGCAGCCGAAACCTCATAAAGATCATCCTTCCTAACAACTTCTTCGGCTCGATTTTGTGTCGTCTCGGTCAACCTATCAGAGAACGTCGTTATACCCCTTGGGATCGGTACAGCGTCCTTTCGACTTCCCTGGCCCAGGCAGTTATGAGCCACGAAGCAGTAAAAGGACCAGGGGGTGGATTTGGGTGGGAGGTGGCGAGCGAGCCAAGGCTGCTGACCCAGTGTCTGGGGTTGACCCAGATTGTTCCCAAGCATAACCTATTTTGATGCCACGCATCTCGCCACACCCTTCTATCCGATATCCCACTTTCAAGGAACGTCCTCATCTTTCATCCATGATCATTGGGATTTGTCATCTTACAGATCAACTGTCGAAGAACAATACGCTTTTTTTAGTGGTTATATTTTTAGAAAAACTCTCTTTGAATATTAGAATTCGAATAAAAAGTAAAGCTAAAAATAATTCAAATCATGATATTTTTTTGCCGAGGAGGGCGCGTTTAGTTTATGACAAATTGTCTAGTGCGAGCGTTCGAGAAAAACTTTTTGGAATCGGACGGCCTTCTTGAATCATAGTTGTAGGAAAGAAAAAATAAACCACAATAAAATAATTTGCAGCGTCTTATTATAATGGGAATTTTAAACTTTAGACTTTTACCTTCTGATATATCCAGTCAGCCACTACAACCGACTTACTCACTCGGAAATTGAGGGTTTACTCGTTTGAGCAAAAGAGCTACTCGTGTTTCCACCTTCGTAACTCTCTTATGTGATTAGTTCACTGAGAATTTTTTAACAAGATTAATAACAGTCTGTTAAGCTCAGGGCATCGTTGCGGACGGACACGGCTCATCGACCGGACAGCGTTGGGAGCTGAACTACGGTCAAATTATGGTACGTACCCCTTCAAAGTGCATTCGCTTGGCCTGGGACGGATAATTCTGTTTCAAAAAGTAGGTTATACACTTTAATTGATTTAACTTCCCAATAAAGAGTGAATTGAAGTAAAGTTCTAATTGATCGATTGCTTATTATCGAAATCGGTTTCGAGCTCGTTTTTTTCCCTATATAATCCCGCCAGTACTACGTCGTTATAATCAATACATTTTCTTCTGTAGATTATGACCATAAAACACATGAGCCATAACGATGATTCTCCCAAAGATAAAACGAGCAAAAAAAAAAAAAAAAATTGGGGCGGGGAGAAAATTTGCATTTTCTTACGCTCTTCAGGCAAAGGTGTATTTTTTGGTATTAATTTGTACAGATTTTTGGACGCGATCGATAGCTTAAAATGCTCCTCCAATTATCACAATTTTCGTGTACAATTTCCGAAATTTCCAGAAATTTCGGAAAGTGGTTTTTACACTCATTGGAATTTACGTCAGTCTCTTTTACCAAAAGAGGAACAAGTAAATTTTTAACAAAATAATTATCATTAAGTATAGTTTTAAGGAGTTATGCCTTATATGTACAAGTAGTACCAATCTGTTTTCAAGTGGAAACGTTCACATATGTTTTGAATGGTTACTATCAAAAATGGATGGTTCTCTTAAATTGTAGTTGAAGCAAAGGAATAATAAACCACCATCCAATTATTCGCAGCGTTTTTAGTTGACAACAGCTTTTACTGAAAAAGTATGTTTAAAACTTTAGTTTAAACTATAAAAACCATGGTAGTTCCAACCTGAAAATATTAGGATTGTAATTGCTTCACTACCTGACAACTTCCGTTGATTAATTTTTTTTTTTTTTTGGAACCAAAAAATCGAAATTTTTATAGAAACGATGATAAATTTTTGCCTAAAAGTTCTGCGTTTGAAAATGAACTTAAAAGCTATCTCATTCCATTCAGTGAATATTTTCACTAATAATAACGAAGTTGAAAGTGTCGCTAATATCTTCGTCAACGTGACCTTTGTGATGGAAGCCAACGGTAAAAGTTATCACCTTTTGGTGTTCAATGTCCAATACACGGGCGTTCATTGGCCCGTACAAAGACACCCAATTTGTGGTGCACACCTCCCTCACCAAGCTGACTCCCTGACAACGTTACTGCATGTGTTCCGGAGATGAGTTTGAAAAGGGACAACCGACAGAGGTGGGGGAATATTTGGCCTTCCGCCTCGAACAATTAGCCGGGGCCTATCTTACAAAACTGGTACGTGAGCAACGCATATTGGCTTGGAACGAGGATGAGGTAGCTACGGGCCGACGAGGGTTAATTACCTCCGCCTGGCCCCCGCCTGATGAGGGTGAAAATTTAATATCGATACCGCAGAGGTCCGCGTTGTCACTAACCCACCCCAAAATATACCGCATTTCAATTATTGCAAAAACCCTGTGCAGGTTATTAATTTATAATGAAAAATTGATTCGAATCAGTTTAAAAAATGTTCGTTAACTTGATCACGATCGAATGAAACGTGGTTCAGCATTTATCTACGGTCGGTTGATGAAAAACTTTTCCATTGTAATACGAGTTGAAAATTGTTTACATTCTTCTAAGAAATAAGTACAACCACATCCACCAACTGTTCATGAGCGGAAAAAGAGAAATATCCATCGTTTCTAATAAAATAGCCATCCTTTGCTTCGAAAACAATCAACCTAACGAGAATCGAAAATAATGCAAGCTCGTTTTGGTCCACTGGCAATCTCCAGCTGGATATGAATGGTCGAGTGCGTGGCACTGCCTTTCTAACGTGTAAGGATAACAGCCATATAGGATTTGAGACTGAGAATAGAGCCGTTGGACAGCTACAGGAGGGAAGAGAGTCCACTCTTGGAACGCGGAGCATTTCTCAATCTCGCGGGATTCCGGGACGGTCGTCGGACCTTTTGCTCTGACGGCCATCAGAGCAGTCAGGCAAAGTTGAGTGGGCCTGTAGACAGACGGAAAATGGTTCTTATACACCGTCCGACCCTTCGCAAACTCCTCTATAAATTGTTGTATTATGACGTCTTTACTTTGAAGATGAAATACCACCGTTATAACGTCGCCGCCCTCTCTTTTTCTTCTGCTAAAGCCAGGTTCATCTCCTTCCCAGTCAACCGAAAGGTAAAACGAAAAGGAGGAGCTTATGAAAAAAATGGGACCCCTCGCAAAAAACCTCAGAGAGGAAATCCGAAACAATAAATTCTTGAAAATGCGTACCACGCGAATACGGATTATAGCTGTGAGAAAATAAAAGATTTTTAATTAGAAAAAGCTTCTTTTTTTTGCAAATTTTTCATTCAACCCGATGTTGATATCTTCATCTTCCATATATATTTGATTTTACAAAAACTACTGTCTTCTTCCCAAAGAACTAGAGTTGTTATGGCAATCAGGAGCATTTAATTCGATATTTGAGCGAAAATGATAATGTTATTATTTGAAAACCTGAAAGTGTTCCTTGTTTGCAAAGCTATACAATAGATTTAATTGATACCAGCATAAAATATTTGTCTAAGTTATGTAGAAAGATTATTTACATCTGTCCAAACATGCTTACTGGATGCCCCAATATCGATCGTCCTTTCCGTGCCGAAAATAATCGCACATCTTAACCGATCAATCACAAATTGAGCTCGAGGTTTTTATTGTTCCGGAAGGGCCGTAAAGAAATCCAACTTTCCAGAAAATCTGTTATTCAAGTTGCCCGACGGTTCTTGCAAAGTTTCCAAATGGCAAGATAAAACTATTTACTATAATGGATTCCTGAAACGGTGTGGGAGAAAATCCGAACAACCGCGAGGATGTTACGTGGGAGGAAAGTTTGCAGACTTTCTGGAAGCGATGATCAGTTTGTTTACTGGTTGGCCACATAGCTCGCTTTTTTTTGCGTAATTTTTCGGTGAACAT
The DNA here is from genome assembly GCA_037159825.1 of Tupiocoris notatus. Lineage (NCBI taxonomy): Eukaryota > Metazoa > Arthropoda > Insecta > Hemiptera > Miridae > Tupiocoris > Tupiocoris notatus. The sequence goes on along the minus strand of JASJUZ010000672.1, from coordinate 180,257 downwards.
TTGACTTGCGAAATCCATGCAATATGCGCCTCAAAATTTCAGAATTTGACTTTTCAGAAAATTAGAGCTACTGCGGAAATTTCGACAGAACCAGCTGGAATAACAATTCATGCAAACAAGCTAGTGTAATGACTTACCGAAGTATCATTCTTAGCTCCTGTAATTGCAAGTGACTCACCTGGAAGAAATGCAAGCGCAAAGTTTAACACTGATATTTGTACCCATACATGTGTTATTGGGTCAAAGTTAACTCTTCGAAATGTTTAGGAACGAGCAAAAGGCATAATTTTCGACAAAAATTCGCTAAAAATCCCTTGCTCCCCATTGTACGACGGATAGAACTGCGATTAAAAATTGCTTCTCGTAATTGGATAATCAATAAATTACTTTGGCTAATTGATTTTGCCGATTGATACAAACGTGAAAGTCGCCATTAGTTCGCCGGTCGACTTTTAACAGAAGCCGCGGCTTTGCACTTTAGCAAATTAGCGGTAGCGGTGCGTTACCAAGGTCAGAACGGAGAGATGATTTACAACGAAACACTCGGATCTCGGATGCGGGTTACAACCTAATTTGTGAGGCCTCGCAATCACGGAGGCCTGTGGCGGAGGTGGCTGCGCCTCGGTTAAACTAATTGGGATTCCCTTGAGATTCGTACCGACTCGCACCATCGTTCAGGCGTCGTATCATTGGCTCGATCCGCGGGAGCGTCATTTGTCCTCCGCAAAGATACGCTTTCCACCTCGTCGCTGTAAATCGCAAGTTGTACAATGCCCATTGAGCCCCGTTGCGTTAGATACTGTCCGTATGATGACTACATTGACGGAAACATGAATGAAACACTCGATCCAGCTATTGGCCTTTACGAGGGCATAAACATCATCGTTTCTCCGGATCATTACGTTTGCTCGTACTATCTACAGTAGAAGTTATTTTACTACACTAAAAACTCGGCGAACTATTGAAGAGCGATTAATATGGCCTCATTTAGACATTTTCGACCTTCAACTAATAATGAATTAATAATGCGAAAATGAGTGAAAGTTTCAGAAAATAATTTTTTTAAATCAAAATAGAAATATTAGTAAAAAGATTTTGTATTAGAACTAATAAATAATTCATTCATATTCTTAGACAGCGCCTGTTTGTAGCAGTAGAAAATTATGTTTATAATCAATTCATTAATTCTCATTAATCCCATACTTAGCCATCATATCTGCTATTAACATCCCTAATAAATAGTTCTAAATTAAAGCAGCCTTCTAGCTAAAGAATTGGACATCGTTGAACCGAAAAAAATATGACTAGAATTTCCTATATAATTTTTTGTCGAAAACGTACTACAAACTAAGAGAGTTTATCGATCGAATCAACTCAAAGATCATTAACATGTCTATCTATAACCTGCTACCGACATCGGTAGAGAATATGGCTTGCAAGAATAGAGGATATGGAGAGCTAAACCTGTCTGAAAACGTTTCAGCCGAGTAAATAGACTAATGGCACACGGTACAGGAAGAAAAGCGGAAGCGAGGTGCGAACCTTTCTTTTACATTTGTCTTATTCACCAGAAAACCGATTTTCGGAACCAATCAATCTTCTTCACAACCTGCTACCGGTTTCGATTTCCTTGATTCGCCCATTCGAACCACCTGGCTCAATTTTCTTTCAGTGAAAATAATCGAACCGTATAAATTCGCTGGAGAAATCGACGCTTCACCTCCTTAGAATCAAAAAAGGTACCAAAAGGTTTTTTCAAAAGTAACTACTCCCATACGTATTTTGAGTTCGCTGTAGAGACAAACATTCAATAATTATTGCGGTTCCTCACTCAACGATCTGGAAAATGCTTACGGTTGAAAACATTTGAGATCACGCTGCCAACTATTTACTTAGTGTAGGAGTTGAAGGAGGGAAAAGTCGTACAAATGTATAAAAAAGTTCGACGTTGCTGAGTTTAATTTAGAATTGGTGAACAAAATGAATGCTGTAAATATTCCCCTCTATGCTTCGGCTTTCTTCCATCTACAGTTGACGACCTGTGTTCGACTATCGTAGTTTATACTTAACGACTTCTTTCTTGTTCTGGCATCGTGTATTACGCCGTCTACGTGAGTTCCCTTCGCAGATGTGATCCGGGTTAGTTTGCGGTGTTTACAAACGGTATTGGCACTACCGAGATGGACAGAATGTGGCTTAGAAGACCCTGGAAAGGAAGGATCGAGTGAGGAGTAGTCGAACGGGCCAAATGTGCGGCATATTGGCCAGACTGGCGCACCCCTTTCGCTTTGGGGGCAGGAAAGACCTTGCAGCGGACCCAATATCGCCATCATTATTGTTCCTTACTCGGGGAATCCGAGCCTGTACCTCACCCTTTCTACACACTACTTACTTTGCTGAGACCTGACCTAAACTCCAAACCCGCGGTGAACGTCTCTCCTCATCACGATCTCGGGCGACATATTTTCTGTTCGAAAAGGCCACAGTAACCGCAGAATGCTTCTCCACATAGCGTCTTTTGTCGCAAAGCGTCCAAGTGTGGAATTTCTCGATGGTAACTACAAGGCCGGCAGATGTAAGGTTAATATGAAATTCGCCGCCGTGGAATAACAGAGAATCAAGTACGACTAATAATTATATTTTCCTCAAATAAAAAGCCAAATCCGATTAAAGTTTAGGAAAGTGAACTCTTAATGAATGTGTAAAACCGTTATTGAGTTTATGCTTAAATTTCTTCAGACTTCAAATATTTATTTTCGAATCCTCGCAAGGTCTTGAAATTTTCATTATGGTGTGAAGATGTAAAATCTTTTTTATTGTTAAGGCCCCGCCCCGTACTCTCGATAATTCGCCATTTTTTCGTGTTTTTCTGTTTTTGGATTTTCTTTTTCGATGCATAGTTAAATTATAATTTCACGAACTTTAGGCAATAATTGAATTTTTCGTAATCAGGAGGGTCCTACGACTTCACTTGAATAGCACTAGTTTCATGGTGTTTTCGAGGAAAAGTTGACTTGTCGTACAGACTGGGGCAAATATTGATCACATTATCGAACTCGATGTTGGTCGTTATTCTGGGGGAAACATCATTAGGATAACGGGACGGCAGCGAGTGGCTTTCCAGTTTAAACATTGAACTGTCCTACGCGAGGTTTACTCCACCTGCTTTTGCTGTTCCTATTAATTTATCGAAGAGGACTCTAACTCTTCCCCGGTGATCCAATATTTGAATTCAGTTAGCACGAGAAGCCCTCTCTCTATGGGTAATACGGTGCGACTTGCTAATGGTCTCCCGCTTTCAGCGAATTCGTCCGGCAAGCCTCCTCCAAACTTACTCGCGTTATTAATTGAGGTCGCCGGTTTCAATATGCTACATCTACAAGACACTTAATCAAACTTTATCAATATTGAAGCGAAATATGGCCAAGAGTAGAGATATAGGCTAAAAATATGACGGATTGAGGGCTTCGGGATTTTACCTATGGAAAATCAAATACGTTCAACATTGGAGACTTTAATTATCTCAGTTGGACGTTTGATTTTTCGGTAATTGATGCCAAAGAATAAACTTACACCATCAAGGGGTCATCACCTCAATTTTTACTAGTACCTATTATTATTTATTGATATATTTCAATGTCGAAATAAACACGTGTTGCAGCAATCTCTATATTATTTTTAACGGCGAATCGAATAAAAATATAACGAATGCTATATCATGAACATTTTTCAATAATTCCGTAGCATTTGTGAGCTAATTTCGAGTTGTTGAAAACGACAACTCATATTCTCAATAATTTATACAACTACGAAAATTATCCAATATTTGTTAGAATTCTTATCAATATTATATTTTTCAAAACTTTTGGGTTTTGTACCGGTAGTTAAATACTTAATTTGCGTGGATTAGCTGACTCGTTAGACAACAGAAACAAAAACTCGATGAAATAAATTTGTAAAACCAAAACTAAGGAAATGGTAAATGATAATTTTGACTCGAAAGACGAAACGAAAATGAAAGTTACCCATAAAAGTACCCATAAAATCCAATGAAACTCTCGAAAATTGCTCACGAGTTCTGCGGTAGCTCGAGAACCATTAGAGCTACCGCTTTAGATTTATTAGCTAATTGCACTTTTTTCGACAATATGACATAACCACCTTTCGAATCCCTGAAAATATTCCTTGGCAAATACAATCGTAGTAGATAACCGTCAAAAGAAAGAGCCATTGTTTGACTTTTTGGCAATTTTCATAATATTATTCACCTTTTTGGACAATAACTTAGGAATTCGTCTAATTATTTAGGGAAAAAAATTTGGAAGGGTATTTGAAAATAAATTTTATTGGTGATTTCAATGGTTTGATAATTGAAGATGATATGGACGTTCCGAAATTTTGAAAAATTATCAGCCTGAGTTGAAGATTGTCATTTTACGTAAATACGTTAGACCGATGCTTCGAGCGGAGGTAAAAAGCAATATTATATGCTGTATGAATAATTCATAACGACTCGCTCTATCGCTTGGCTGCACGGTCAACAATTCACTGCGTATCGGTTACATCCGAGCTGATAAATGTCAGTCAACCGAAGGGTTTGGAGGTTCTATAAAGGTACCTGTGACGAGGATGGGTCGATCATCGATCAAGAGACGGGGCGAGGTCCAAAGGGGCAGAACAAGGGGTTATCCCGCACTAGGTCCTTCGTAACGGTATGATTAGTGGTCAAGGATGGAAAAGCGGGCGGTCCGCGAAGGATTTATGAAGGAGATTACCGCGTGACGTGCGGTCGAGTCGCTATGAGGGCCCCCAGCAGTCAACTGATGGCAAAGCTGCGGAGGATGACGATGAGAACGGGGAACAGGCTACTTGAACCGGCTCCTACCACTACGCTATGAGGGGGTTTTAGAAGTGACTGAGAATCCTGTTGACTAATACAACTGAACCTTCGGTTAGGCCCTGAGGTTTGTCATGCGAAACTTCCCAGAAACTAGATACTGTAAATCCCTTGTATTGTACGCTTATAGCGAAGAACGGCCGCGGGACGAAAGAGAGCCGTGAATACTAAACAAGGAGAAACCCCTTCGTACGTCAAGTTCCACACGCGATCAGTTTGTTTACTCGATACTGAAAGTTGCTCAGGAGTTGCCCTAGTTTGAGTTTGACGTATGAACTGTTTCCGGAACGCTCTTTAGTACACTGAAAAGGGGTTCGAATATTTGGCGCGCTATTCCTCAGCTCCGGGCGCTGACGGACTAAATGATACATGGAAAGCTACTAGAAAGGTATTTAGCCATTTAAAAAATGCACAATGAACAATATCGAGTTTTGGGGAGAAACTTTGAATTTTGCGAAACGCCTGAATTCAACCGGCCTTTTCCAAATGCTTTTTCTGCTAAATGCGAACAAATATTGAGGAATCAAATAAAGATTTTCACCTCTCAAGTACTGCGGATATTTCAATATTAGAGTTGAATTCTATAGAAAAAAAAAAAAAATTTACTGAATCGCAGAGCTCATAGTTTTTGTAGTCAGCACGCGCAAAAAGTCGGCTCGACACGGAACGCAAGAGAGAGAGCAGAGGGTGAAAAGAGAGATAAGCTCGTAAAAGTAAGAACGGGAGACAGGTAACGACTGAATAATGGATTCTATAACTTTACGGCAGCAATAAAAAATGCCAACCACGAGAGTGTGGGAAGGATACGGCCGTATGAGAACGGTCGTGACAGCCGCGCAGGGCTCCGTGGAAAAAGGGGTCAGTTTCGGGAGACGCTATGAATATTTGGTAGGAGACGTTTAGGAGTTGGATCGTAAACCGCGTTGTTTAGTACGAAAAGCGGCAACACTGGAGGGCATCTTCCTAATTAAAGATGAGCAACTCCTTTACATGGCGTTTTCTGGTAAACATTTGTCTGCCGAAATCCGCAAAAAGGAATACTATTATTTTCTAACAAAAAAAAGGAAAACAGAAAATGTTTAGATTCTATATCTAGGATTGGCAAGTATTTTTGGTAGTGTATTTTTTATCGGTATTTTTTCATCTATAACAATACTCTACAAACTAGCATCACAAAAAAGTTTTCATCTTCCGAAAAATCGAAGGGTTTAGATAATTGGTGTGATGCCATTCAATAGCTTGCCAAGCGATCTTAAGTTAAGGATTTCTGGAAGACCGGATGTTGCCCACAAAAACCTTAAAAAATATTATATGTCGCTAGATGGATAATATTGTTTTTGGGAAGAATAATTTTTCTGTGTCCGGCTGAACCATCAGTTCTTTTTTTCTTGTTAAGAGTCGCAATGTTATTATGATTTTCTGCCTAATTGATTTTATTTTAGTAGATCTCTTCTCCCTAACACGGGCCTATGCCCACATAGGAGAATAGTTTTCTGTAATTCAAATAGTTTTAAGCTGTCTTACAATGTATTAATGAAAATAAATAAATAAAAAATTATTTTGTCGAAAAAATCGGTCCGGTCTTTCATTCCTAAAAAAAATCAATAAAATAAAATAATAATAAGAGAGTAAAAATATATAATAAAACGACAAAAATATCACTAACGTACCTACAGAAAACGAGAATTTTTTTTCTTCTCTTTTGATTCCACCAGTGCATTTGGTTGCACAATGCGAAACGCGAATATCTGCGGTTCGCATCACATCGAGCAGAAAGGCATTGGAGCGTAATGAAATGGATTTGAAAATGGCAAAGAGAGGTGGAAACGTAGAGGAAGCAAAGATTATTAAAAGCAATCATAAATTCAACCGGTGGTCGTCACCACAGCGCACTGCAATGCAGCAGACCACCACCACTCTCCAATTCCGCACTATGCACCTCCGGTCCCCGCTCGCTTTCGCGCCCCAGCCGAAGTTTTATCGCTCTCAGTTTTCTGACCGCTGGTGTCTCAACTTTTATAATATGCTGTCTTTGCGTTGTCCAGAATTTCTTTCGTCTTGTATCTCTCCTGCACAACTTGGTCATTCCCTATTCAGCCGACAGCTGTTCCAATTTGTCATATTCGCTACAAATGGCCAGAGTTTCGAGCCAAACAGCAGCGTGCAAGTTCTAGAGTATTTAGGTTTCTAATAAGTATCACTCCATGCTCAAGACGTGTCCCCCCTTGTCGTTCACAATTTCCTCTACAACCGTCAAGCCGCAACTTTTCACGAATTTGCAAAATAAAAAAGTTTTCTTTCAGGTGATGCCGGTATTGTCATCTTCTCGACCAAGTTCTCGACGGGTGTCATAACTTTCAACGCATCGCCTTGGGCTCTTTTTCCATCTTACTTTACATATTAAGATACGTCAATTAAAATATATCGAGAACTCTGAAGCCTAAGGTATTCCCAACGTATCAAACTTTTCTGATTACCATAATTTTGACGTTCACCACGTTGTGGTTATAAGAAGTTGTAAAGCGACTTGGAAGTAAACAAACAACAACACATCAAAAGTGTACGTTTAATGTGGAAGAATATACTCAGAGGCCAACATGATGGAAATATGGATTTTTCCTTTTTCTTTTTTTTTCTATTACTGCAGCGTTTTTCATGTAAAATCGCATACCTAATTTGAACTCGAATTTCAGACCATACTATCCCCGCTATTGGAAAAATTTCTTATCTAATTTTAGCCATTAATTCAACGCCGAATCATTATCAAATTTAAATATAGAATCTTCTGTACTCACCATATCGGCAGTGTCCGTGCGTTTTGGCTGTTGTGATAAACCAATTCCGCGGCTCGTCTTCACTTTACCTGTAACAAAAAATTTCTTGTTAGACTCGAAGTCTCTCTCGCGATATTTTGACGGTATCAATATTAGTTATTTCTAGCAGCACAATTTCTACTTCGAAAGAAACAAAAGTTTCCTTTTGGTTTATTATTCAATAATAAACCATTGTAACCGCCCAAAAAATAAATTTCTAAGCCCCCTCAAAGTTTAATGGTTTACGTTTCGAGGCATGTAGAATCCGAATATCTTATAGAAGAATCAAAAAAAGGGGGAGATTTTCTATTGGCCGATGTTTTCAAACATTGCTGTGAGTTTGATATCAATTTCAATAGATACCATAATGGAGTATAAATTATTATAAAAAATTCCTAGACTTGAAAGACAAGACGGTCAATATTTTATTTTATATACTGCTGATCCATAATTGAATCCGTTGTTCGCTGAAGACTAAATACAGCAGAAATAGACGGTCTCATTCAGCGCGAGATGAAATAAACGATTTACTAAGGCATAAGTAAGAGGAGCCTTCATAATTTCACGAAAGTAGGAAAGGCAATTAATTGGTTCCTTTCAGACGGCGGCTAATGTATTCATTAACTCTTGAAACTTTATGCTTATTGGGTGCTCGAGACTTAAGACTCGAGTCCTCCGCAAGATTAGCCTCACCAGAAGAAGTTTCCCCTACAAAACTGGGCCAGTTAATAATGCTGCTATAAGCGGTTGACCGAGTAGTCAACCGTCAATTGTCAAGAAAAAAAATATTGGAAATACATTCGGAAAAATTTGTTGTATAAAATTATTTCTATTTTATTTTATGGAGTACTGTAAACGGAAATACATTTAAGAAATAAGGTTATTTAAAGGGGTTCCTGGTGGGAGAAAAATTCTCAAAATGGGTGGTATGTTATTTTCTTCAGTTCTACAATATTCTCGAATATTGAAAAACCGAAGCGTGTAAAATACCGCCCGATCTGGTACGAGAGTTCTACAAATTTACAAGTGCAATAATCCAAAAATTAAATTAAAAAAAGGGGAAAATTCATTCGAACGCTTTAGGGCCAAATCTAATAGGAAAAATTGGATTTCATGTTACTCTTAAGGAGACGTCTAGGATAATTTTCGAGAGACACAAATTAGATTATATCCGTCGATGACTAACCATGGACATTTGAGTAGAATACTTCGCTGTGGTTGTGTACGGAAAGTAGAAAATTATAGAGGAAGGTGAACAGTGTCGTTCCATTAATGCGAATGGCTTTCTACCGTCGCTGGCTGATTTCTCTCGAAATGTTCACGTTTTTCGTCTCGAGGCTTGCCACCTCGAAAGGCTTTTAACCCGGAAGCGCGGGAACTGAGAAAGCATCTTTGGTGACTTATTAATATTCAAAGGACGGCTTACTCTCCTCTTCTACCTCCTCGCGGGACTCTTTTACTGAAAGAAAAGTAACTCTGTGTATTCTAATCTTTCGCGACAAATTCATCCTGACAGGGTTGAACAAATCGCTTCGCGAAGAGCCGACTGAAGCCTCATTTACCTCTCCCCACTCTTTCTATCAATCCTTTCCCAGTTTCGAGCTCGTTCAATAAAACTGGATGTCCCTTGATTCATTGAAACGTCACCGGACTAGGGTTCGTTTGAAATTTTTAATAAAAACTGTTCACAGCTGTGCTGATTTATTGCCAGACGACTGATTGAAGAGCGCATACCTTCCAAAATCAATTGGAGATAATCAATCGCCGAGTTAGAAATTTATCACTGTAGAATAATTAAATTTTTAGGCACACAGAAATGACGTTTGTTCATTTTTGTTCGGCTTCTATTGGGATTGGATTAATTTGGCAAGACTAATTTTTTGCTGCTCCTTATCTAAACGATTGAAAATAAATGTTAAATGTATAAAAAATATCGTAGCCGTGCTAAAATGCGCATGTCTTATCCAATATACGTCTAGTTATCTATATTAATCTTCCGCTCATTATCAAGAATAATTGAGCGAAGGTTCCCTCGTGTTGACACGAAATCTCCGGAATGAAATTTCAGCTCATTTATGCACTGAGAGGCGCCTCGTGTTTGCACTTAAGGACGCGGGCGTATCGTTCATCCGGCCGCAATTTTCTTCAACGCCAACTCATCAATTTCGTTAGCTAACCTTTGGCTTCTACGAATTATAATCGTCCGGTGTAAATATTTTCCATCATTCACTTTGCATTTAGGCTAGCAGAAAATAATTCAAGGAACTGAACATAAATTAATTCACGTTATCGTCCAGGGACACCTACAGATGTGAAACGAGAAATATCATACCAATAATAAAAGCTTAAAAACCCGAAGAAAATTGCACCAATAAATGTGCATTTAAAATTTCTAGTAGAGGCGCTTGAAAACAAAATTTCAGTCTCGTTGTGTCGAAAATCTCGTTTGTAATTTTTTTTTTTTTTTTTTTTTTTTTTTTTTTTTAAGAATTTCTTGTTTTGGTTTTTGCAGATTTGTTACCCAACTAAAGATAAGTTACATAATTTCCCATTAATTTAAATGGAATTATGAATTTTTTAATTGGCTGCGCTTGTTATTTATAGAAGAACGGGAAATATTTTGGCTTCTATTCAAATTTCTGCCACCGTCGTCATGCGATTGTCGCGACTGCGATTTGCATTAAAAGAGAACCACGATTCGCGTAGACGTGAGATAATGCTAGAGAGAAAATTTTTTTTAAACTGATGGTCTCCTCGCAAATAACCTGCGTTATCAAGGGTCATCTCGGTCGTTTTTTCGTCTTCTATAGATCGACTTTCTGAACGATGACGGTAAGTGCTTCCTCGTCGTCACATATCGTTTAGCGTCGAGGCTTATCGTGGCAGAGTTGCCGAAAGCTCATCATCACCTGTGTCGACCGTTTGTGCGATATCGTGTTTATTTCAAGCATCAACTTCGCCCCATCCCATACCGACAAGGTGCAGTACTTATTCAGCTGATGGCGTCATCCCCTAGGCGAGCGATAAAGGAAAACGGTCCTCCTCCCCTTCCAACTTGCTCTTCGTGCTCGACGTGCGTGGGAAGCATCTGAATATTTCATCCATCACTCGCAGAAAATTTTCGGGCCGAGGGCAGAAGGGACCTGGCGCTGGCTGTTCACCGTCGAGCTGGTTTCTTGATTAAGAATTGCTTTATTCATATCGCCTTCGAATTACCTACCTCGCATCGGCTTTCAGAAGCATATTTATCACCAGATGATCATTATGAGGGAACGGCTAAACTCATCGCTATATCAACATAATATGTGATCGTTCTTTCGGTTCAATAATAATATATTCTAATCGCCCCAGAAAAAAATATTCTTATCCCCTCAAATTTATGTTTATTGTTTCAAGGCAAGAATGTAAATATTACAAAAATCAGGTGTGTGCATAAATCACACAGTACTTCCATGTTTGAGTCGGCAACAGGTATACCGCGATATAAAATCAAGAAACTCATACAAAGACCGCAACACGTGGCACTACTATTCTCATTGAAAAAGATACAAAACTATAAGAACGTATGAATTAGATTAATAATACAAAAGTGCACCTTCACTGGGAAAACATTTCTCGAAATCGCGACGAGACCTACATAATTCAAATGTTCACCAACAATTATTGTTAGGCTCGATTCTTTAAGCAAATCGATACCTCAATTTCAAAGGTATTGATGGGATGCTTTGAAACAGCGAAAAGTCTTCTTTCATTTTTGAGCATTGAGATAAGAATAGGATTTTAACTTCTGGGAAATAAATTAAAAATTAAATAAAACGAGTAAAATTGAAAACAATCTATTTCGAAAAGTCTTCAAAAATAATAAACCACTTTTACTTTCGCCAACTTCGCCTCAATTCGCATCTATTGGAGAAATATAATGAACTTTTTCTCCCTCTCTTTCTTCCTGATCTGATCATATTCGATGCGGAACTGCTTTGTGTCGAAAGAATCGCTCAAACCGCTCCGATTTTTCAATCTGAAAATTGGGGGAAACAAAAAAGGCGATGCGGTTAGGGTGGGGCGAAAAAAGTTCACGATTAATGGAAGTTTAGGAAGTTGTCGACAGTCGAAGGGGAGCCGATTGGAACGGGATAGTATTGAAGCCGACAAAAAGGCCCGGATCGCGTGGAAGAGAAAAATTCAGCGGTAGAAACAATACGAGTGGTAGCACTGATAGAACCGATGTCCCGGTTCGTTGTGAATTGCGCATCCGATGCAGTTCTGCGGATCGGTTTCATCACCAAACAATAGACGGACATTCGAGTTCCATAAAGGACTCTCAAACCTCGGGAACAATACTCCAACGCAGTGAATAATAAGAATTATTTTATTTAATTATTAAGTCTGCCGAATACATATTTATCGTTTTACTAAATCTCCTTTTAGTCATTTTCCCTTTTTACGTCCAACTAATTCAATATTATTGCTATATTATATTTTTTCCAACCGTAACGAGTAAAATCAAATGTGACGAAAATTGCCGTAAGTTTATCTAAATATATTCGGATCGATGAAAATGCAAATAGCAATTATAGTTTTATATTGAGGAAAGAATCCTACGGACCTGACTTTTACCGCAGGACTAAAGGAAATAGGGATGAGCAGTCTCCTTCGGAATGGACCGAGACGATGAAGCCGTCCATTTAATCGACTGGAAGCTGCAAAAGGGAAGAGCTGGTTGCTGAGAACCGGCCGTGAAAACTGAGAGATGTGGAAATCCCTCATCAGGGAACCCGCGCGCGCCGGATAGAAGCTTCTTCCTCCTCGGACTGTTTCCCGTACACGCGCACACTGTTCGATAAAAAAGGACGAAAAGACGCGGCGAAAACGAAAAAAGGTTGGGGCAAAAAAAGGAAAAGGGCTTTCTTTGTCTTTCGGCCGGCCTCCTTCAACGTCACTCGGGGTAAAACGAGGTAGAGAAAAGTATTCTACTCTCTTTCTCATCACAGAGGTGTGCAGGGATCTGTAGGTGTACAAGGTATATATCATCCTCTCTCGCCGTCTTTCATTCTCAGCTCAGGTACGTACCTATCTCATCTTTCTTTTTCTCATTCCGCCTCTGAACGTATCGTTCGTTTCGTCCCGCTCTTGACTTTTCCTCCAAGAGAAAGAGCACACACGTTTCTCGCCCTTATCACCTCTTTTTTACACGGCGAGAAATAAAAGTGTTGCAGGGCGAGCATGGATTCTTAATCGCGGTCGAAGTGACACATTACTCTGGAGGGGTTGGAAATAATGGTCCGAAGCGAAACAGAACTGAACTCCGGTGTGACAAAAATAAGTGTGGTTTCTATCGTTATTACATAATGGGTCCAGATACCTTTTAGGAGGCTCAGAAGGGCGAAAGTGCTTGTCTAGGACAATATAATATACCCAAAATGAGTCACATTTTCTGCTGCCAGCAGCAAGAAAGAAACGAGTGACGAAGTAATTTTTTCAAATTGAATAAATTTTGATTGGAGGCAGAGATATTGGGAGTGCTAAATTGATGCGACTCTTGCATCCTCTGAATGAATCTCACGAGTTCCTTTTTCCCATTAGTCATCATGGAAGAATAAAAGTTACTAAAATTACGATATTTACGAAAGAGTCCTCTCTTTATTGCAATATTGGGTGGAAAAGACATCGCAATTACTATTATTAATAATAAACCGGTGCGATTTCATTTTCAGGGGATTATTTTTATCTATTATTTTTCAATTGGCTCCGCAAAGGTGTGATCGCGCAGTTTTGCGCGGATGTGGGGCTTTGACCGAGCATGACCCGGCTCGCAAAAGCTGGCGCTTTTCTCTCCGCGGCCGCACAGTTTCTTGCTCGTGCGGCGCGCCTTGTCGCCCACCCGCTGAAGATGAGAGGAGGAGAATCGATGTCTAGGTTGCCATGGATACAGCCGCTCCACCCAAATGACCCCCTCTAGCCCATCCCAGCGTCGCTCTATCTCGGAACCATTGTCGCTCTGTTTACACCCGCATCGGGGCGTCCTTCAGAGACGGCTGGCGGAGAACCGGCGGGAGAAAGATTAACCTTCTCCTGAGGTAACCAGGCCAATGCTGGATCGCCAACGTGAGCTTGGATACTATTGGCATGAAATAGAATATGTGACGAGAGAATTGGTTTAATTAGGGTTATAATATATTACATGAATTTACCATACATGGGGATTGGTATTAATGAGAAACATTTTTGACAAGTGACTTTGTCGCTCTCATATATTCTGTTTCTGCGGTAAACTTTTGTGAGAAAAAGTGTCAACAAACGGTTGTATTACTAATTAAATTAATTTTCATATTGAAAGATCGAAATGTTGTGAATCATTAAAATAGAAAAACAAATAGGCATCGTCGAAAGTTCATTTTACTTCCCCAACTTTCGACATCTGCGAAGAATTGCCTATCAGATAAGCGTTCAAGATCGGTAGAAAACAGTAGTATTTTCATTTTAACAGATCCAGAAATATTGGTCTTTGAATTTCGGAACTATTGGCAGATAAGAAGGTCAGGAATAAGCTGTATTTATCCCTTTATTGTAGGCATTGATTGGATCAAAACTATATACTTTTTAGGCAGTATTTCTAAATAAATTGTTTCGAAATCACGTTTTATAATATTTATGGTTGTAGAAAAAAAACTACATCAGCCGTATCATTTTGTAAAAAAAAATTTGGAAATCGCATTAAAATGCCAACACAGCGTGGCAAATTATTCCATCATCATGCACTTACGTTTGGTAAACTTCTGAAATTTTGTTCGGGTTTTCTCATTCACCATTTGAATACCTAATATTTATGACGTCGACATTTTCAGTTTACTTACCAGCGATTCGATTGCATGCATCAGGAAGCGACAATACGAGTAGTAAAATAAAAAAGTTTCACCTAATCATCATAATAGGAAGTCCTTAAATGTGTAGTTGATGATTGAGTTGCTGTGAAATTAGGACAATTTTTCCTTTTCATAGTTTTTTTGGAGTCGATTTTTTAAAAAAGTTTATTTTCATTGTGTTCACGTTTTACATATGGCATTTCATGCTGCTTGACTCGGTTGGGATGGAGGTTTCCCATTAGCTGAGGCCTTGAGTCGTCTTAGTTAAAATTGTCAATAAAAAGGATAGAACGTCCATGAAAATAGCTCTATCGATCAAGCAGCTTGATGACTTCGTTTTAGGTTCATCCTCTATCCCCGGGAGCCGTGTCTATAGCATCTCTTCCTTTTCCGCCCTTTATAACCTGCACCCTTTCTCTGTCTATCTTCCACTTAGTTCTGGTCGCCTCTCTATCTCAGGGGACGGTTTTCCTCCGGACCGTGATAGATAGAGGGGGATCTGTGTCGAGAAAAAGCGAATCCGCCACCCCAGCATGGGGAAAGGTGATAACCGCGAGCTGCCCTTGAGGGTTTAAAGACGAAAAGAGGATTGAAGTTAGGGTGGTCTACGGAACCAGCTAGACCAGGAAAGTGAAAGAAGCTGAGGGAACGACGAGGAGAACAATGCAAGATCCAGACGAAATAAACGGACCCGAAAGAAAAGCATTTCGTTTGGAAGGAAGACAAATGTGGGTTGGAGGATTATGCGATTTCATTTTTAAACCACCAGTCCCGAAACCGTCTTTCCATCTAAAGACCACGAACGGTGTGCCGCATAAATTAAGCACTCAAGAGTCCCCCCTATTCCAACTTGGGAGAGTGTTTCGTTTCTACAAGCTCAAACAGCAGAAAATAATTGATACTATCTGGTATCATAATGATATCTATAAAATTTCTAGGAGGCCATCCGTAAAGTGTAATAACAAGCTCTTTTATTCAATAAAAAAATCATTGTAACCGCTCACGAAGAAAAATTTTCTAACCCCCACCCCGTCATTGTTTAATGTTATACGTTTTAAGGTATGTAGAATCCGATTTGAATAAAATAACAATTTCTCTCCATCCGCCGTACAACGTCAACACTGTTCTGATGAAACTAAAAAAATCTATATACACTTGAAATTTCACCGAAAATTAATATGGGCCTCAATTCATTCATTTAAATTGCTAACTCAATTTCATGGTATTGAAGGGTTTGTTAGATATCAATATCAATAGATTTATGGACGCTGAATCGAAAGAGACCTCTTCACGGTTAATAGTTTTGATGGTTCTCAAGTTATCGCAGCTTATGTGTGGGATATTCGAGACTTTGAGAATTTTTTAAAGACGATAAACGGTCGTAAGAGTTGCAAAAAACGTTCTATGCTCGTTGGAACACTTTCTTCAGCTGCATCATTATGTGAATAATTCAAATTTCAACTAAATAATCAAGAAAAATATTATTACCACCATAGTTGCTAAGGAGTTTCCCTAATAGTTACCAATCTGTTGTTAGGTTGAAAAACTCACCCAATGTCCGGGATAATTACTAACACAATGGTATTCCTAATGCCTATTGTCGTAAAGAAGTAATAAACCAACGTACTACCATTTGCAGTGGTTTTTTCGATACCATGGCTAGGAGCTGCACTATACAATGTACTTAGTTTCAAACTAGATGACACTGATTTCACCACTCAGCCTTGATAAGGATTGCTTAACCAGGTCGAGTTGAAATTTCGCCAACTGACGAGGGTTGTATAGTTGTTGAGGCGAGGGCCGTTCATTTTTCATTGGGTTGAACTCTCCTGCGGAGGATGGCAGCCTTCTATCGTCTCAGATCTTCGCAGGATAGCAGAACAGTTCTCGCTCTGGCGAGATACTCCGAGATTTATTAGTAAAGGGACCGACTCCCATCCGAACCCGATAACAGCGAACACTGAACGAGAAGCGAGTATCTCTTACTCGTCAGGCTCACTCGTGTTTACTCCTCTAATCCGATGTTTATAGTTGTACTCGGATGGAAAGTTTGCGTTAAAGGAAAACGCTCGTCGTGTTTTCAACGGTCGACTTTGACTCCGAGGCCACTTCAGCGCGAAACGAGTCGGCTGAGAGCGTTAATTCGAATAAATATTTAACGTTGGAAACGGATGTTGTAAAGCGAACAGGAAGGAGCATGCCCGGAGCGCTCCGAGGCTGTTACAAAATGTATAGGCGAAGCGGAAGAGGGGAAGCGAGTGGTCATGGTGAAAGGGGGAGCGAAATCGAAGCGGTCCTCGAGTCTGGTCAACGCCCGTTTTGTGCTCGTGACAATTTTCACCAGTATATCGAACGAAAAAGCTTTCACCGTGGTTCTAACTGAACAGTTTCGAAGTGGAGTAATGTCCTAGACAATAACAAACCAATGAAGAGCAAACTAGTATTCGATTTACCTCATTGCTGATGAATCAATTAAGCGATAAGTTAATTTAGCGATGGAACGATGTGAGGTACTTCAGTTAGATGTCATGAAGAGGATAAATCGCTCCAAATTATAGTGCAGTGGTTTATTTTTCCTCGGGGCTTTATCGACCAACATAAAAAACCACTGTATACGAATTGCAGTTATTATAAGATAATAATTGAATCGAATATTCAAAACGGATTACTCTATTCCAAAATCCAATTTGAGCCCTCCTTTCAGAGCAGTGTATCAGCTCTCATCAGAGGTCAGCAATTGTTAGCTCGCAAGCGAAAATCGACCAATCGAAGTTTCACTCGGTTATCCCTGAAGCTTCGAATGTTTTGCCATCTTTTCCCGTCGGTTTATCACCAGCCTACCACAGTATATCTGAAGTAATCTCAACTCCGGTAAGGTGCTACACTTCGCCCTATCGGCGGATAATAGGGAAAACGATACCGACAGCTGGGAAGTCGTAGGAGCGAAACGGAGAGCGAGTTTTTTCCGCAGAATTTCTCCGTTTAGCAGCGGCGCTTTTCCCGTATAAATTTTCCCCTCACTAGAATGCTCATTGGACTGAACCGATTTTATTGGGAATGCCGTGTAATCGACGAGGCTGCGGTGAACGGAGAGAGGGAAAATCACTCCATCGAAAGTGTTCGCGTTTACAGATTCTTCGTTGGAAAAATGTGAAGCGAGAAATCGAGTCCGTATCAACGAAGGGGGGTTCTTTATGAAAACTGAATCGATTACGTGTCGAATGAATCGTTGCCATTAATTTCAAACGCGATTCGAGCCGATGAAATTTTTTGGATATTGAATATTTAAAATATTTACGACCAAACAAACCGAATTCAAGATATTTTTTTTAATTTAACGTCCATCGTCCGAAATATTCGAATGAAATAATCGAAGTTCGTTGAATTTTCATGCCGAAGAAATAAATAGCAGCTAGGATATTGAATATTTCAAATATTTACGACTAAACAATCCGAATTCAAGATTTTTTTTTTATTTAACGTCCATCGTCCGAAATATTCGAATGAAATAATCGAAGTTCGTTGAATTTTCATGCCGAAGAAATAAATAGCTGACCTAAAAATATTCTTTTTCGATAGAATCAGATGGGGAATAAAAGCAATTTAACGGAAATCTACCTCGCTGATATTCAGATCCGTTGCGGTATTACAGCTTTTCGCCGGAGAGGACGCTCTCAAACGAAACGAACCTCAGCAGAATGCGAGGTTTGTGATTGTCCCAAGGTAAAGCTCGGGTATATCGACTTCAATCCTAAGATCCTGGGAAAATAGGGTCTTCTGGTATGGTAGTATCGGTTGGTAGTGTGGTAAGAAAAGGGCTGTTTACCCGGGGTTTGATAGCGAAGCAACCCGAGGTTGCCGGGAAGAGTCGCCCAAGGAAAGGATATTGGAATGCTCCGAGAGTATTGCATTTCCTTCTGTCAACGTACACCTGAATTAAACACGGAAACGGAGGATTTTGGAAGGTCATGTGAAAACAGTCTGTAAGACCTTACTATGCCTCTGTAGTGAGAGATGGAGATACAAATCGGGTTGCGTTTGTCGTTTTTTAGGTCGGTTGTTAGCTGAAAAGAAACCTCGCTATTGTAAAACAGTAGAACCGATTTTAGAACACACGAACGTCAGCGATTACCGAACACAACGATTGATTCGGAAATCTACAGCCGAAACAATGCATTTTATTGAACTTGTTTCCGTTAATATACATGCAATATTCTTATAATGTTGGAATTAAAAAAAAAAAAAAAAAAAACTAGCCATATTTTTGTTACATACTTCATTTATAATATATGTTGGAACAACACCGACAAAACTGCTCTCATTGCACGTGTGATATTTTCACTAAATTTCCCATCCTGTCAGAATACTCGCGTTTACATTCGTGTTTCGCGTGAATGCCCTGTCAGCGAGCCCTCCGGTATGGCTACAATAACTCAATCTGTCTGCCTTGGGAGAGACGTCAAGAAAGTTGGAAACGAGCAACCGAACCGACGCTTGCGAAACTTCTCTTCTCGGTTGAATATTTAAACAAAACCGTAGCGCATAAGCGCTTCCAACAAGTTACTTCCAACATTTTTAGATTCAGATCTTGGTACGAGAATCGAAGTAACGTTCTGTTACTGTAAAAGGGAGGGATATCGTCAAAATCGTTCACTTTTCAAAATATCCCTCTTTCTGCTCCATAAATTACAGTTTCTTCTCCTGATGGAAATTGATGCTAACAATACGATTTACTATCGGTACTTTATATCGTGGAACAATGTTTCGCTACGCTGAATGAAAACTCGTTTTCAATATTCGGTCACTTGCGAGGTTTAGTTAAGAATTTCTCATTGACTGCTCGAACGTTATTTTTAGATTCAACTTCATCAAGTCGGGCATGATTATTGTTGCTCATAAATACGACGGCATTCCATTCCACCCTCAGCTTATGTGGGTCAACGATAAATCTTTTAGAGTTTACGGGCGTACGCTTTTCAACGGCACATCCCCCAACACACCAATGAACTCGAAGCAGCTCGAGCGAGGGCGTTTGGGAAATTCATTAACGCGAGAATCCGCCTTTATACCATCGAATCAAGCAAGCCCGCCCATGGACCGATATCGTTTCCAGTTCGACGTACTAATTACACGTCTGATCGAATAGAAATCGTCGCGTTCCAGAGATGAGACGTTCTCATCATCAGGTTATTGTAAACTAAGATGATATCGAGGTTAGTAATAAACACACATTATTATGGCGGTTAAAATCGTACGACGATATATCGTTTCTTTCTCAGCGTTATAATTGTTGGTAGTCTTTTAGAGGAGTTTACAAATTAATTTCAGTACTTGAAGAACGAAATCTGGCAAATTTTAAAAATAAGGAACAATCTTTATTATTTCCTGCTTAAACTTGAAAAAAAAATATTTTCATCTAGCGTTGTTAGTTTCGTCTATTGTGGACGTCTTGAAATGTGAGGTGTCCTGCTAAAATTCAGCTTTTCACCCAATATTGCGTGTTTCAAAATACTGTAGAAGCTTAACAACTATTTTTCACAATAGTACGGCTTCTTACGTCATTTCCTATCAAATCTCCAAATTGGCGGTTATTGGCATGCGTAGGTCTATTGCGGGCAAATGTCGCAAGCTAATAGAACCTTTTTCCCCCCAGAGCCGCTCATTACTTGTTGATGTTCCTCGCCCATTCGCGTCTATTCATCCGGACGAAGGACTTCTAATTACTATAATGAACGGGAAAGAGTCGCCCGGTTGCCTGCTCTCGGCCCACCCATCTCGCCAACTCTTACTTCCGTTTCCCCCGTCTTTTACTACCGTCAGACGACTTTGAAGCTCGATTACACACTTTTATAAGGTCCTTTGATTACCTTCGAGCTCCCCGAAGGGGACTTCACTATGCGACGTGGTATAATGGCCGACAGTTTAGTGCAACTACCTTCTTTCACCTGGAGTACAACCGGTTTCGAACCATAACTACTTGAAATCGTTAATGTTTGATTACGCGCAATATACGAGGTAAATTCATTTCCTAACAGATTAATTAAATGAAAAATATGTATTTTTTTTCTTAATCTCTACGTGAAAAATTTGTGACCCCGTCTCTGTAAGAATAATTATTATTCCACTCACGAAGTTTATTTCCGTAGAAAGTTGGATCCACTGAAAAATCTATTTTCCTTCAGAGTTTCATCTAATCTTTATTGGATAGTGTTATAAGGATATTTTAGTATAAGGTAATACGAATACTGGCTGGAATTATTTTTCGCGCAATAGGAACAATAGCGCAGTTTTGCAATAACTTTTTACACAAAAATATCTTTATAAAGATTTTTTTAAATATTGACAGAAAAATATCTTGAAATCTCCCTTGAGATTTTTTTTATATACCAGGCTAAAGGGTTCTTTTTGTTGGTAAAATATTCACCACATACTACGTCGTCCGTAATATGTCGGGAAAACGTTCTCGTCGAATTTTCCTCGTTCGATGAATTCTCTTCGTCGTGCAATTTCACTGCGCTCGACATACGTGATTTATCTTCGGTCGAATTTTCCTACAAAACCCGATAATTATTCCTTAGAGCGGCGTGCACGTTTACAGGAATTTCGATCCGCGGAATTCCCGAGAAAATACCACTATCAGTCAAAGGGGTAGGAGAATAGACTTTCGAGTTCCTTCGCGACAAAGAGGGCCGCCCCTACTGGATGAATAACAAACGAGAGCGGTCGTGGGTGGGAAAAAGGAACGTCACTTATTGGTTTGCGGGGACATAGGTCTGAATGCATAATGCAAGCCTATAACTGAGACGGGGCCTCGCACGAGGTGAAATAGGGCGCAAGCTGTGTGCGAAAAGACTTTTGTCCTTCTAGACGTGGAAGGACGACCAGAAGTAAGGTCGAGTTGAGAAGCCCTCGTATACCTACTCGTACACGCCCAGTGGACCTTTACCTTTTTCGCCTTATAACGCCCTTAGAATATTCCCAACACACTGCACCGACTTGACCTTACGTTGACCTTTATCTGTACGTAAGTTGTTTTTCGCCAGGATCCCGTTATTTCCGACCGTTACGACAGCCCTGATTCGACAGCTCCTGCTGGGTTTACTGCCAGTTTTTACCACAATTGGGCATAACAGAATCCCCGGGTAGAGGTCACAGCATATTTGTGTTTTTCCAAGTGATTGGATTTATGACAGCTTAAAAATTTGAAACGGTAAATGGGAAAGCGTTTGGTTAGGTATCTACTTTTTGAGAAATATGCATCGCCGCTTCTAAAATGCTTACGAAAATAGTAATTAGAAACGAAGAGAACGCAAGCCTCCGCAGTTTGTGTTTAATCGCAATTGTCGGTATTTTAGTGGAAAAAACAGGAAGGGCTGCTTAGTTAGGATTATAAGATTATTGTGTTGATAAATTCACGTGTTAGCACTGAGTGAGAACCGGGATCAAAGGATTCTAGTTGCAAAAGGGAAGCTCCGTTGCTTTCTTCGCTGCTCCGCTCCGCCTCCAACTACCTCGGACGTATTCGACCTGGATCTCTTTTCCTCCATTTTCTTCCTTCATTCTCACCTCCATTTCCCGCTGCCGGCTTTTCCAACGACAGAGTCGGCGAATTGTCGTCCACAAAGCCCTCGGAGCTCCAAATTATTCTCGCAAAAGTTAGCTCGTTGAGAGGGATGTCGTTTGAACTTTTTACAGCGGGCTGGGTAAAGGAGTTGTTGGTAGGCAAAGGATGCAACGTGGGGAGAAGAACATGACCTCTCACTTCCTCCGTTCATTCCTACCTCATGTTCTGGACATTTTGCTAGAATTCGCGTACGCAAGTATCATCCCAAGGTTCGAAATTGGCGAACAAACAGGGAGAATGGCGGGAAGATGAAAAATCTAATAAATATTTAAAATAAGGTGAGTGCGTACTGAATATTAAGGTTATCTGAGACAATAATGAGTAACAATTAGAATAGGAGTGACTGGTATAAAATTTAACTAAAAATACCAACAAACAAGCTTCAAAAACTGTTTTATCGACCGAGCCACCTACAACTTAGGTGATAATTGATCATTTGGGTTCAAATACCGACTAAATCAGTTTAACCGTTGTCCCGCAATCGATGGAAAAGAGAACGGACAGACGGACTCAATAAACAGAGTCTTATTCAGATGAGTGATAGATAAATATCCATACGGAAACAACGAATTTAAAAACGTACAAAAAAATACGTATATTTAAAAAAACTAGATTAATAAAAATAATAATAACTTAAATAATAATAAATAACTAAAATAAAACTACTTAAAATACTACTAATCGCGTCAGTAAAAACAATGTTTCATACGATTTACAAAATATGATATTTTAATCTTCCGCTGTCACTCTCTCGCGATATCTAGCATATTCGCACGTTTCATCCTAGTTTGAGAGGACCTCACCTTTGCTCCCAGATGCTCTCTAACTTTAACCTCCACCCACTTGTCTGAAATTTACCCAAAGGGTGGAGCAATCGTCCTCTGGAATCCGTCGGACGGAAAAAGGAAAGGCGAGAGCTTGGAGACATGATTGGATAGGAGTCATGGTGAAACAATTCATTTGCATACCCTAATGGGAAAATAAATTGTGTATGTAAATCTGGGCAGCGTTGGCGAAGGTAGTTGATAGGCGGGATTACAAGATATGGTACAAGAGGGTCTTGCGACAGGTTCGGGGGCTTTGCGTATGTGCCAATTACTATGGCATAGTCATTTTAGTTCATGTTGGCTTTGTAGGGCAACGCTCCGGCGAATACCGTCCGAGCAACTTATCATTAGCGAACCCTTCGCAAGAATTTATTCTAGATTCGTATTGAGTTCGTCCAACAACTTCTAAAGCTGGGCGGAGGAAAATTACCATCATCAAAGCAGTAATCCCGCTCCTGCCAATTATCCAATCTGGACGTTTTAACGAACCCTCTAAACGTATAAAACGTCCATAAACATGTGATGTAAAGGCGAATTTTGAAACTTCGTTGGAATAATTTCACAAAGTATTTTTCAAATGAGTGGAAAAGATTTTATAAATAAGAATCTCGATAGATTATAACGCGAAAGAAACGTGAGTACTCTGGTGTTGTTACTTACGTTATTCCCTTCACAGCTGGGACTCGCATAACGTACGTCCTGTAAAAGTAAATAAATAAATAAACAATCGTCGTCTAGGAATGGCGCTTGAAAATATAACAATAATCATATTCTAAAATCATCCACATCGTACAGCAAATTTCCTAATAATTATTAATATTTTCCTTTTTTTTAAAGTCTCCATTTCCTTTTTTAGAAATTGAAAAATGTGACAGAAGTGGAGCGTAAAGAAATTATTTCGAAAGCAAAGTTTTCAACTCGTGTTTGTCTCTTTTTTCCAAATTCGCCAACGCTCGGGGAACGAGAGGGGTATTTTTCCAAAAGGTAGACGCTTGTAACCCAAATGACTTCGGCATGCGATGGGTCAGCGAAATGCTGGGATTGGATGTTCAGGATGGTGAGACAGATGAATCGTCCTTTGAGAGAGGTAGAGATGGTACCAGGGCGGTTAAACCTATCGGCAGGATTCTTGGAACCGAGACAAGAACAGAAACAAGGACAACTAGACAGTTTACACCTCACCCTGATGGCGAAAGAGGGTCGTACTGTATCTCTATCTCGCTCGTTATCGCCAATGCTATCTACGTCTTTCTCTTTCTGTCAAACCGCCGTCTTTTTCGCACTCCCGAACTAAACTGCGATTTCATCTTTGTTTCACTCGGTTCCAGTTTCTACAGCAAAGTACTCTCCCCAGTTCTACCCTTATACTATCTTCTTCCTCTCATACTATCAGGATATCAGATCTCTCTCTTTCCCCCCTTTAGCATTCAGTCTATGCTATCTCCCTTCTGCTCTATCCCTCCTCGCTATCTTCCTGTCTCTTTCGCTCTTACACTGTCAACCTTTGAGCTATCGCTATCATCTTCGCCTCTGTCTCAGCACCTTGACTCTTCGTCCACCACCGCCCCCTGCGGAGGGGGATCGATAGGGGACTGCCTGTTCCCAGTCAGATAGTGGCTACTAATGCGGGCTTCTTCTCTCTCGCTCTTCAAGTATCTCTGGCTGCTATCCTTCTACCCGATGACCAACGAAACCGGATCGACTCGCGCGAAATATTACGTTTCCTCCACTAAAGTAATAGCTCCACAATCCAAATTGATCCTTTACTCTAATAAAATTCAATTTTTTTCCCGAACCGAATAAAGAACTTTGCCGACTAAAAATTAATATTGGTTGGTCAATCCAAATTTCAATTTATACCGAATCCATACTTTGCACTAAAGCATCCTCCGGTTAACCCTCATACCACTGGAAATAAATCGGATCAAAATTGTGCAAGTTAAGTCTTCAGTAGAGTTGAAATGGTTACTCTAAAAGGTGACGAATCACATCTGCGATTCTAGCATTAATTGCTACTTCTTTCAGCCGAGCTACACCTGGAAGAGATTTTTTCCAACTGCGCACCTTGGATCAGACTCTAAGTTCGAAACCGGGATCCTTCAAAATTTGCTCATTTTGCCATGGTTTTTATCCACTCACAAGAGTATCTATATATTTTTATGCACGTATGAAATTGTATTTTTGTATTACCAAATCAGTTCTAATATCGATGTTCGTAAGAGAGTTGTATGAATTCAAAGCATCCTAAGTCCCAATGGTGGTGAACGTACGATAATTCTCAACGGAGGATACAATATGCACCGATCGGAGGCTGCTAACGCTAGAACAAACTTTCCTCCGAAGTTTACAGCCGAGCCGAGATGAGCAGCAACGAAGCTAATGCGTTAGATGTCGTTGAGGAGATCGCGAAGCGGAAGTATAGGTATACTAAGGGCAGCAGCAGGCAGAGTTGCTGCAGAGTTAGTTAGTCGCCTAATGATAACCCTGGCGGCGCACTCCGCCTTCAATAAAATATACACAAGGAGAGAAGGCCCCGCCCAGCACCGCCTTGTCGACGCCCAGCCATTGTTAGTCTCGGCTTCTATCGCTGCTTTCCGCCTCCGCGCTCTGTGAGGCCCCCATCATCGGATACTTCCATGTTTAATTCCTGTCAGTAAATTAAAGGGGTCCGCATTCTAAAAAGGCCTCCAGGTGCGAACTCGCCGAGACCTCTTCTCACTTAGCAATAATCTCACCATGCTATCCTCTCCTTTTCGGGTAGACAATTCGTTTTTCACAAGGTTTTGAAAATACACATCACGGCGAAAAACCAGCGGTGTGCGTAGTTTCCCATCACACAGTACTTCCATGTTCGAGTCGGTAACAGGTATAAACCAATTATAAAATCGAGAAAATCATAGAATGGCCACAGCGTTGGTAAACAACAACTGTTAATGAAAAACTAGCCAGGGGAACCAAAAACACGACAAAAAAACCTTCTAGCGCTCGCCATTATAAACACTTGAAAACTCCAAGCGTCAAATATATTGATTTTGCCACCTTTAAAAATTGAAAAAATTAAAAAAAATTAAGCGTCATCTGCTCGCCATTACAAACATTTTATGGCCTCGAAAGTATAGACTCTATAATAGCCTGTAAAAATCAAAATATAATAAAATTTGAACGGGTATATCGCAGAAGTACTGTGTGTTGTCCAAAATCCGGAAACGGCTAATTTTTCCCTTTCACGAGGAGAACGTTTTCGAAATCTTCATTTATTTTCATTGATTTTTCACGGAGATAAATATGAAGGTTTTTATCAGTTGTTGATCACAGACATACGAAGACATAGACACTTATTGTTAAAAAATTGTCGCATATTATAAAAAATTGAGTATAATAGAATGTAATTTTTTCCGAATTCACCTGCGTTCCGAATTTGACTTTTCAGACGATCACAATACCTACTTTAATTTATTACGTTAAATTGTGACTGTCATGGTCTTCATATAATGCATTCTGTTTCCCATCGTTAAAGATGCTTGAAAGAATCTCTCTCTCGGTGTTTGAATTATTGAATCAACCATGAGGAGTGTTCTAGTGGGAAAGAGATTTCAACAAAAAATAGACATCTCCTACCGAATTGGAGAGAGATTAGAGGGAGGGAATGCGGACGATCGAAGGACCGTTTCTTTCTCTAATACGCAAGCCGGCCGTTAATACCCTCCGTTAATGGAACAAGAGCGTGCGAGAATTGCCGGCCTCGTGAAGGATGTGTGGTTATGACAACTGTCCGCTCTTCATGTGAAAAAGGCCAAGAGATCCGATCAGAGAGAAAAAGTGGGGAGATGCGGTGACCGCGGCAAAATATATTATCGGGTATCCTTCAAAGGCCTTTCAATCGGACCGCTGCTGAATCAATAGTCCAAGTTGAACCCTTTTGCCTCTCCGACAGTACTCGTCTTCTTCTGAGCATTTGCAGAGAAACTAAAACACTTCATGGAAGGGAGAATAATTTACTAGAGCGATTACCGGCGTAGAATGAAAAATATGGCGCATCAAATTTGAACCGGTGGCAGTTGTCGGGAATAAAATGGGATACGATGTTTTTCGTCGACCCGACGATATTATTTTTCGTGAAACAGGGGAGTGAGATTATTCGTAAACATCTCGTATTTTCGTTTTAATGCCTCCCAATACCTGGCTTACGCCAATTGAGCCATGTTTAAGTGAATTACGATCGGGATTGTGTTGAGGAGACAAATAGTTACTTCAAAACTGAGAGAATTTGAGTCGCCATGTCCGCCTCTCTCTCTTACAATACAACAGTGCAAGAATGAAAACGACGGTCAGGAGGAAGAAGAATACATTGAAATTGAATATATCAAAATTCGGAACGAAGTCAGGTTATTTTTACTATCGGCAGATTACTTTCTGGTATGATTGGGAAATATTCGCGATTCTGTCATACCGGTATTTTCAATCGGAACATTTGATCTAACTTCCGCAAATATCGTCAAGGAAGTCAAATGAAGCCAAAACGCTCACCATGTAACTCGAGGAGAATTATTATCTATAAACTTAAATTTCTGTTGAAGAAGAATTTCGAATAAAATATTCAATCTTAATCTTCCTTTAAAAATTTAATATTAATCCTAACTTAAAAACTCTCTCTCAAAAAATTTAAACTGACTCAACTCAAAAACTTAACTTAGTGTTAATCTTCCTTTAAAACTTAAATTTCTGTTATAGAAAATTTTCGAAAAAATATTTAATCTTAATCTTCCAACTTCATCAGTCGTACTGTGACGGAAGGCACGTCTCGATTAATATATCAGCTGGTAATAAAATAGTCATCTTCTAATTACGAAGAACTTGAAGCGCCTAATTGTTGCGTTTCCGTAGTCGGCGATGAGGTCACGATATGAGATGAGCCGTAGAGACTTTGTCGCGGAGCGGGAGGAAGAGTCGACGGCCGTCCTTGCCGACGAAGCGGAGCAAATGAGGCGTAAAAGCGATAAGCAGACTGCTCGTCATCCGACACCTGAGGAAAATCTCGCTTGGAAGACGATTAGACGGTACGAAGAACCACACACACGATCGTATCCTACAGCCATTCGGGGCGAGTAATTGCTCCGTGAATGGGCTTACCTCCACATTTACGAACTGAATAGAACTAGTTCGTTCACACTGATGGCGTAATTATGTAAGGAAATGGGTTCAGTGTAATTTCCTTGAGTACGATAGTCGGTGAAATTTCTGAAGAACTTTCTACGCATCTGTGGTTGAAAAATTGGAGAAATGATTTCTATATCATCGTGTCTACTATCTTCTCACATAATTTAAGCATTTGTCAGACGCAATGAGAACGTATCATTTCATGAGAGAAATCCTCAGATAATGTTTTAACCGTTGACCGTTGTGAATGTATACGTGAGCGTATATCTGAGCGCTAGAAACGCTAATCAGGCTGAAAACATGTGACTATAGTTATAGAAGACATTCCAGTTATTTTGACCACTTGCTTCATCAAACACAAAAAAAATTCCTTTGTATTCCTGAGGGATCTATATAGCATTTTTAGTAGCTGACAGAGGCCTTTGTTCACACAGTGAGAGAGGAAAGGTAAGCAAAAAACGCTGCAAATGATTGTACAGTGGTTATTATTATTTCGCTTCAATATTGATTTAAGAAGACCATCCATTTGTCATTTTAAATATTCCGAAAATTTGTGAACGTTCCCACCGAAAAACAGATGGTAACTATAGGGGAAAACTCCGTAGCAACTATTGTAATTTTAATAATTTTTATTTTTCTTAATTTCCTAATTAAAAACTAAACCTGTTGCCTAACGATACAGCTGGAGAGAGTGTTTAACGACCATTCCAATGAGTATAGAACGATTTTTATAGCTCCAAGAACTCTCGAGTTATACCCTCGTGTCAAATTTCTGAAAATCTCCCAAATTTGGCACAAAAGCTGCGATAACTCGAGAACCAATAAAGCTATCGACCCGGCGATGGTCTCATTCGATTCAGCGTCCAAAAATCTATATAATTTGATACCACGTACACATTTCTCTGAAAAACCTTGGAAAATATGAATTTTCTCCCCCTCAAAACCCCACAAAAATACCCTTAAAATTGAGCTAGCAAGTTGGTTCAAGAATTGGGCCGTCGTAGGACCGAGATTGATTTTTGGTGAAAATTTCAAATTTTTAGCTCTTACAGTGTGGCCGGAAAACTGCTAACGGCGTACGGCGGACGGACAGAAATTTTTTTATTGGATATTCGGATTCTACATGCCTTGAAACGTAAAACATCAAATTTTGAGGGGGGGTTATAAATTTTTTTTTCTTGGGCGATTACAATGGTTTATTATTGAATAATAAACCAAAAGGAGGGCCAAATTCAAAACTGACTTTTTCCGAATCCCATCAAGAGAAAGTCGAAATACTCTCAATTATCACTGATAAAATTCGAAATGAATTCTACTGAACGCAATTTTGAACTAAGAATTCTGTTCTTCCAACCAACAACTTCCATTGCGCAGATCTTCGGCATACGCATCGAACAGATGCACGATTGGCAATGTTAATGGAGCGAAAACTTTGAAGTGAAATCACTTTAAAGCCACTTTCATTCGCTCTGCTCAACTTCGCAACGGACACCTTCCGTTTTTCATTCTCGTCCATCCTGCCAAGGTGGATT
Organism: Tupiocoris notatus; assembly: GCA_037159825.1. Classification (NCBI taxonomy): domain Eukaryota; kingdom Metazoa; phylum Arthropoda; class Insecta; order Hemiptera; family Miridae; genus Tupiocoris; species Tupiocoris notatus. The sequence goes on along the minus strand of JASJUZ010000672.1, from coordinate 150,544 downwards.
ACAGCCCGCTATAAAGATTACCGCCTAGAATTAAACTGCTAATCTTGTTAAAACTTCAATTTTGGTAAGTGGCGGAATTGTTGAGTGTCTTCACTCGAAGCATCTTGGCTCGCTTAGCTACTTTTCCCATCCAGTAGGCTCCCCAAGTTCAGTCAGTTCTAACTGTTATTAGCATTATGAAGAACTGCGGAATAGTATTGTTTCCTTAGAAAGGTTCAGCGCGATTCGAAAAAAAAACGTATTGTCCAATTAATAGAAATTACGCTTCGCTCGAATAATATAAATAAATAATAAACTAATAATCATATGCTCCAGAATATTTCCAAATTAATTCCAAATTAATGTTGCTGCTTCTCTGGGGATAGTTTGCAAATAAAATCGAAATATATAATATAATATAAATAAAAAATATAATATAATTAAATATATAGAAATATAATTTTAAAAAAAGAAAAACACCAACCAAAACACCGCGACAAATTTCTGAAGATCGCCATTTCCATGAGGCGTGAGCCTATAGAAAAGAGATCTGTTGTCAATTGCGGGGCAAGTGCTTCCTAGGGTGGGCGAATTCTTTACTCTTTGAACGACAAAAAGGCCGCTCCCGTGATGACATTTTCAAAACTTCCATTCATCCAGAGGGTAGAATGGACGTCAACATAATCAGCAACCCCATCACAGTCAAAAAACCGACTCGTACGTCGAGTTGGAGCGTTTGTTGCGAGTCGTCCTGAACCGCTTTCCGTTCCCATGGTGCGCCTCATTCCACACAATAAGGGAACGTTTCCCGTCTGAGTTTGGTGTATAGAACGGATGGAACGAGTTGTCGACATTCACCAGCACAAAACGTCTCTCTCTTGCTTTCAAAAGCATTCAAGCCGGTCGTAATACTGTTGATGTCTGAATGAGAACATAGCGCAATATCGGAAGCAATTTAACGCCATATTAGTCCTCTCGCTACAACGAGTGAATTTGTCACAAGTTTGAGATGTGTCAAGGTTCGAAACCTTCGCAGTAGATCGTGGATCGGCCCTTTCCTTCTCGTCCTTCGCTTCGCTTTTCCGTTTTGTTTCTCGGAAAAGCGGCCGCCCCGAAGAGTCAAAACTGTTTAAAACTCTTAGGACCGAGAGGGGTTTCCTTTCGAACGAGGAAAATCGGGCGTTGGTCGCTTGAACGTGTTGCAGGGCCTGACGGTGCCCTGCTCGGTGAAGCGGGTAGTAGGAGGTTTCTCCCTGAGTGACACCCAATTAAACTGTGCACAACTGGCGAGAAGAGGAAATTGCCGTTTGAGAAACATCAATAATGGAGTGAGGACAAGTAGGACGGAAAGTGGAAAGAGGAGAAATGAAGAACCTGGGAGCAAGAAGAGGCGGAGGTTTGAAAATGATAGAGGGAGAAGAAGAGGGGGACAATGATAAAGAATGGAAGTGATAGAGATGGCTGTTCACCTAGGTCCCAGTCATCGTTCACCTTTTCACCTTCCCCATCTCTAGCTGGCTTCTCTCATCTACGACTACAGTGGCGGCCGAAAGCTTCTTCTCCATCTGACGACCTCTTGGGAACTTAGTTGAGTGTTTTGGATCAACAAGGCTTCACTTACATTTTCCAAGCACGCCCTTTCCGGACAGCTCTTTTTGCCATATTTTCTTTTTAGAACCTATTGCTGGATTCATCAATTTACTGTCTGTTCGGCTAGGGATAATCAAGTACGAGAATAGGAACCCGATCGAGTGCCCGGTCTAGGAAATGCAATAGATGATGATAAATCTATTGTCTTGATTGTGGAGTATAGTGAAGATATAGTGTGAAGTTAGCCTGACGGTTTAGTATTAAATAATTTAACGAGACAGCTAAAAAAAATTCTTAGGAACTCGAGCACTGAGCGGTAATCATCAATCGAATTACTTTGATGTGTACCTTATTGTTGTCCCGTGTTCTCGGGCTCAGAGCAAGTATTTAACCTTATAATTATGCTCAAGGGAGGTCCTAGTTGAAAGAGCCTCTCAATCACCTCGGGCAGTGCTTGTAGTGAGGCGTAGCTGATTACGCTTCCGCTCCTCACCCGGATGAATGTCATCAAGAGCGGTCTTTTGTGAGATACACAGTGGCGCCAGAGGGTTCATATTCCAAAACCGCCTGCGCCTACTCCGTTTCACGTTCCTTAGGGCTCGTCTTCGCACACTTTCTGCCCAACTTTCCCCTGTATACTAAAAAGGGTCGTGTGCCATGAACGGTTTGTTCCCACGGTTATCGTATCTCTTCTCTTTACAAAATTGCTGCGCCGCTCCTCGTTCTACACATTTTTCCACCGTAATTCAGTTTTTGAAGCCGAATTCCTCGAACCGATATAACCGAATGCTTTAGCAGTTTCTCCATAAATTTACTATTTATCTTAATTTATATCAATGGGGTGTGAGGGGGAGAAAAACCGGGTGAATCATTCTCCGATTCTTTATTCGTTGGCCGAGCACTTTCTCCCGTTCGGGCATCTTCAGGGCGACGTGGAGCAATAGGGTCCTTGATTTATAGTATAATGTGTCCACAGAATGATTATCGCTCGCTTGAGAGGCACGAACTCGACTGGCAGGGTAAAAAATATTTCTGTTCGATACTTGGTTCATTTTTCATTACCACGATTTCGCATTTTTCGAACTATAATCTATAAGACTTACATGATTTGAAAGCAATACTTGCATGATTTTCTCTACTCACAAATGCACGTTAGCGAGAGAACGAATAACAATAAAGACATCGGGAACAGGATGTGGGTCAATGGATTCATTCTCACCCGGGTCAGACGAAAAACTGTCGAGGGATAGCTCCAATCGGGGTCAGGGCTAAATCGATGCAGTCGTCTGCAGTTGCACGGCTCACACCTGTATGCCCAAACGAGTATTCCGCCTTGTATAACCTGGGAGGAGTAGAGACTCCGTATGTTTGTAGTTGGGGGGTTAAAGCTGTTCCGCAGTTCGCCCGCCACGCCAACCTGGCGATTCAATTGTAGGGGCACGTCGTTCTTTTAGGACCTACTCAGGCAAGAGTAGGTTGAAGAATTTAAGATTCGCTTGCACCAGCGACACTTCTCATCACTCTACTTATCAGTTCCTGCTACAAGCAATATCGCAAGTTGTCGGATAGTTTAGCCGAGTACAGTAGAACAAAACTGAAACGTGGAGTTTTCGATTTTTTAAAATACTGGATTTTTATGACGTCTTGATGAGTCTAAGGTTCGGGTTAAAATTTCCAGTGATTTCCGAAGTACCAGTTAGATTTTAAAAAGTCGAGGAGTTGATTTTTTTATAGAAAGAATTACCATAAATAACACTAAACCAGCAGTTGTGGTAATCAAATTATAGCAATTAATATTTTTTGTTCTTATTAAACTCAATATAAGGAACACTTTATATTATAGGTGTAAGCAATAGTACTACATTTATTAGTTAGAGCCACGTTCCAGTAGCCCTACCTTGTTTCGATGTACTCCAGTAAAAGTGACTGGGACGGGCGATATGTGGTTAATTTATAACAAAATTAAAGTTAAATAAATTTTCATCTAATTTTCTTCAGAACACAAAATTTTTTTGTTGGAAAAATTTCAATTAAGGTTTATAATTCAATAATAAACTATTGTAATCAACAGAAAAGATTTTCTAGCCCCTAAAAAAAAATTTACGTTTCAAAGCACGTAGAATCTCAATATCCTATTTAAAAAAAATTCTATCCGTCCACCGTCAGACCAGGTCAAACCTTGCGAAACACGCGTATGGAAGAGAGCCGGTCAAAAATTTACGATAGCTTCGGGAAAAAGCATAATGTCTGTTTGGCGAACTTTACGGCCACCAATCCCAGCGAAGAGATCCTCGCAGAGGAACCATTTAGAGCTATTTAGTGTCTGAGAACCTGGCCGCTGCCACCAGATAGAAGGCAGCGAATCATTGGCAGGCCTAGTACATATAATTTTATAACAATCGTTTCCAAAGCTACGACAAACATCGTTCCAGCGGTTTTTACGGCGGGCACAACGGAATTCGTACTCGCTTGAACGGAACCAACAAAGCTTATAGACTTCTTGACTTGTCTGGCGCCCAAATAACAATAATATCAGCATTTGCATTACTAATGGTATCAGAGTGGTATTAGAGTAAAACAATTTGAATCACCGTTGCCGTCACGTGGTAGATTGTCAGTCAATATACGATGTCAGCTGCACACGTTCGCCATCAGCTCTAAGGCATGAATCCTCGCGCTTCCAAGGTACCTCATCAACCTTCTGTTCTTCCTCGCCGTATGTATCAACGTGTTACAACTTCTATCTTCTTCCCACTCTATTCATCTTGATTATGTGTCGGGTCTTTCCTTACACTCCCTCACCATGTTCTTCTTCTTCAACTTCTTTGCTTGAACGCGTCCTATAGCCGCTCCGGCAATTTATTTCCTGCGCCTCCATTTCCATCTCATGCACCCGGAACGCGTCGCTTTTTTATTGTGCTCACCTCCTGTTTTGTATGCGAAAGGAGCAGAGCTAGCTTTACCCTTTTTCGTGCGATGCAGAGTTTGTAATTTTTCCTGGAGAAGCATGTATTTGGAGCCCTTCACCATGACTGATTCTTTCGAAAATACTTGAGAATAATACGATCAAATTAGAAGAACCCTGAATAGGATTAGTCCATCATGGACTAATAGTTTCAATCCTTATAAGGTTTTATGAGCAGTTATGGAGCATTGGAAAAATTCGGCATGATAATATAACTCGAGCTTATATAAAGCTACGCAAATTCGTTCCATAGACATTGGAATGCTCGTCGGCCACTATATTTTTCTTTCGTAGCATATAGCTGTATAAATATGACAATTAGTTCAGGAAAAAATCCAAAATAGGATATCTCCTAAAGTTAGCCTGTGTATGCTGTTTGATGGAAACAGATACACGTCCATGTTTAGTGTTCATAGCACGATCCTCTCTTGAAAAATAGCTAACCACTAAAAAAATCAAGTGTACGCATCATTGTCGGATAGTAAACCAAAACGCTCTTTTAATTAATTTAATTTGATTCAATTAATTTTTTTAATTTTAATTTTTTTTTTCAATTTCTAAATTAAAAGCTTGAATTGAAAATGAAGAAAATAAAAATGATCACAATGACAGTAGTTGCTAAGGAATGTTTCCTTATAGTTACCAATCCTTTGTAAGTTTGAAACGTTCACGAATGTTTGGACATTTTTGTTGCAAATGGATGGTCTTCCTAAATCATTATTGAAGCGAAGGAATAATCAACCACTCTGCAATAATTTGCAGCGTTTTTCACTGAATAATAAACTAACATCAAAACGGCTGACAAGATCGTACATAGTTTCCATTATCAGCAATAAGTGGAAAACCAGCTGTATCATAATGCGGGAAGTGTGAGAAGACTCGAGTTAAAATAGGGATGCGACGAGGCGATGCTCAACTCGCACACACATACACACACACAGACGAGAGGGTTGGGGGCGGTTTTACGCCCACGTGAGCCCTCTCGACGCGAACGATAAGGGATGCCCTAGCTCATTGATCACTCGCGGAAGACGTAGCCTTCAAGCCACGTGGTTTTGCGCCAGTCCTCTGCTGCATTGCTTGTTCTGAGCTTCAGGGCAGGGGTAACAATTAACGCCACATAGCGTTCTCGTCCATTAAACGGCAGTTTGCTTCGACTTTGGCCGCAAGATGCTCACGCGAGAACACGACCGGGCGAACCGCTTTCGTCCTTAGTTCCTTTTGCTTTACTTACCATTCACATCAACAGTCACCTACGTCTAAAGGCGCGATAAAATGTTTTGCCTTTTGTTGTTTACGCATTTCTTCCTTGAACAGCACTTGATAGAACAATTCTAACGACATTCACTCCTAACGCTCAACGATTTATTATCCCAAGCTCCCTCTGCTTTAATTGAATAAATTCAACTAGTGCGCAACTTTAGCCGTGCATTTCTCGTTTTTGAAAACTTGATCGTAGGAGATTTGGTTACTTTGATAAATCGTAAGTCTCCAATGGTCACCACAATTCGCAATCTTCTAGGCGGTAATCTTAAGAAAGATTTAACAAAGTAACCAAAACTCAAAAAACATGAATTGCACTAAAACTCTCCAATAAACTATTGAAAGGATGAATTAGAAAGGCTGTGTTAAATTAAAATTTCGATGCTCTAAAAACGTTCTATATGCTGCTTATGGAAAATAACTGCTCTTCTTTTTAGTGTCACATTTTTAATATAAGCGAATTAAGATAAGTAAGAAGAAGCGACTCGTTCTTTGAACGCAAACGATTGTTATACGGTGCCAATAAGTTGGCGTTCGCCTCTATGAATCAATTTTCCAAGGAAATGTTAATTCGCTCATTCTTTTCGACCTCGCCGATTCCCATTAAACTCGAACGCTGTGACGAATTGAACAGTTCCGCGCAAAAAACCGTTCTACCGGGGATATGAGATCATAGTTTCGATTTTGCCATCCAACGATTTCTCGTCTCTTTGATTCCTCGGGAGGGATTCATTTTCTTCAATCCGCGTAATGAATTTTCCAAGATCCGGCTGAAAAAGGTAGCGGCTTAGGAAAAAGCGAATTTCGAACGCTGGGAAAAAAAAGGTTGAGAGTTTCTTTAATGTCACGAGCAGAGAGCAAAGGCCATGACGAGAGAAATGGAGCTACTGGAAAGAAAGGACGAAAGCTCTCAATCAGTTAACCTCTTCCAACACCAAACATCCACGTCCCCCAAGTTCAGTGTTTTCCGAGTTCCTCCTATCCCATAAACGGCTTGTTCTTTCGCTTCCACTTCTATTAAATCCTAACTCACGCCCTACCTTTTATCCACTCCGTCTTTTAAATGCAATAATTAAACAGGTCGTGTTTTTATTGGCTAATACTTCCTCTCTTTTACCCAATCCGGTCTCTTCTGCTTCGCCGCCTTTTGCCTTCCTAAAACTCCCCTTCCCACCCTAGCCGCCTCATTTGAGCAGTTTTTATTTCCCACCCCCAGCATCGTTTTCCCTTTGATGTCAACGTTTTCACGCTCCCTCGCTTCTCGAGAACTTTTCCGAAACATTGCCGTAATTAAAGCTAAATCCTGAAAAGAACTACTTCGCGCGGTCTAATATCAACTAGCGTGAAACGATTTTCTTGTGAGGAAATCACCAATTTCCGAGGAAGTATAGTAGCTATGCGGGGGGAATTAGCGGTTTTCACGATCCGTAACATACAGATGGATAATGGCGTTTTTTAATTAATAAACCGAAAGTCCTCGAGTGCCGGAAATACCTAAAGCGGTTATTATTGTCGACTGTTAATCTTTTAAGTAGCTGAAAGGGCTGGTTCAGACAAATGTGTAATTGGTATCAATTCCTACAGATTTTTGGACGCTGAATAGATAGCACTATAGCGGGGGAGATAGCTTTAATGGTGCTCAAATTATCACAGCTTTCGTGTAGAATTTTCAAGATTTTTATAAATTAGGCATGAGAATATATTTCGAGAATTTTTAGAGCTGTATATAAGAATCGTCCTAAACTTGTTTGAACGGTCGTCAAACATACTCAAACGCTGTATCATTTGGCCATTGATTTGACTGTAAATCAAGTACTTGAAAATATATATTTAAATTTAGATTTTCGCGAAGAAGTTAGTCACCAATTACTCGTATTTTTACTGTATTATAGGGAAATAATTTGACTTTTAATTAGATTTTCAAGAAAAATAAAATTACCATAATTTATCATTAAAATTACCATAGTTGCTAGGAGTGTGTCCTTTTAGTTAACCAAATGTTGTTTGGTCACAAATGTCCTGGATAGTTACTATCACAACTGGATTGTCTTTCAAATCACATTATAAGCAAAGGTACAAAGCATTTACAAAGGTTTGATCTGCAGCGTTTTTCAATATTATGATAGTAAAAATGCTTCATCATCTTTCAATGAATAATAATGATTAGAATAGCCCGATGAAGACAGCCAACACGACTCGGGTAGTTGTTGAGATTCTGAGAAAAACTCCAAAGAATGTTCCAGATAGGGTTGCGTGAAGAGGTACGCGGCCACGCCTCAGTATCAAAGACACAGTCAAGTCATCTACCGAGTGGTCATTAGGGAGCACCTTTTTTAACTCGCCCCCTCGGAAATCTTGTCCGCATTTTAAATGAGTTCCTGAGGGTTAATTACGTTTGAGTGGTTACGATGCTCGGGTACTTTTGTAGTTCTTCGTCTTTTCTACGGTTCCAAAACATCCATTTAAAAACCCCTATCTGATCCAGACCGTTCGTCAACATAATGGTCGGTTTGTTTACGCGCCAACACTTTCGTACAATTAGGTAACCTTTTTTGTGATGTTATAAACGCTATCACTCAATTTCTCGAGGAAATATTGTCTTGCTGATCATTCCAATGAGTATTTTCCAATAACAGCTTCAAATCAAATTGGAGCTGATTTCGTTCTGAAATAGGGCCCAAGATAATGAATCCAGATTGTGCTTTAACAGAAATAAAAGGAAACATAGTCCACATTTACAATACAATGAACAATAAACAAAAATGGAATATTTTTTTTTTTTTTTTTTTTGGAATACCAATCTTGGGAGCTACGTAGAAGCGAGCAGCTCGGATCTTCTGTTCTTTATAAAATCCTCGAGGTACCTTAACTAGTTGTCACTAGGGCTGGTTCATTAGATTTGAGTTCATCGCCGGCTAACATTTAGTAGATGTGGTTGTATCGCATTCAATAAAAGCGACGCCAGGTCACTGTGCCACCCACAAGTGACAGCAGGAGCGACTAGGTTTGGGAGTGGCAAAGCTGAGTACGCCGTCTCCAAGGATACCACCCATATCGACTTCTGTTCTCCAAACCTGGAGTCTTTACTGTCTCTCAAAATTCACCGACCCGGCGCGCTAATTATATCAATTTTTGAAATGAAATGAAATATGAAATGAAATATCGTTTATTGTACAACCGTAAGGTATTACAAGGGTTTTTTTATACAATTTACAATTCTTAAATAATTATAATTATATCAATTTTCACCTTTATTTTACATTTTTGACAAATCGTTCATCGATCGTTAAATTCCTAGTGCCACATCAAAATCAGGATTTTATTTTCAAACCATAATATATAATCCGAATGAAAAAATCCCGTCCGTCTCGCATTAGAATTTTTCAAGAAACATGGTTGAAATTTTCATTAATTTCGGACCTCAAATAGCTCAATTCTTGTGCCAGTTCACACCTTCACAGTTTAGATTACTTTTCAATGGGGTTTTAATGAGACGGCATCGGAGATTTTTAGTCCCTTGGGGTTTTCTTTTAAAACTTGAACGTGGGAGGTTTGTTACTTTGAAAAATACTGCATCTATAATGATCACCACAATCCGTAACCATAAGAAACTTACGACTTAACAAACGAACCGATTGTTCCACGTTTAATTTATAAAAAGGCACGTATTGTACAAAAACTCTATCGCAAATTTTTCAATGGCTTTTCTCATGGGTATTTTCAGTCGAAATTTAGATTTTTTAAATGCTGATTCGAATACATGCCGCCGATATAATAGATTATCCACTGGCAACTGTGAGCTTTATTCGCGAAATAGCTCAAGATGAAATTAAGACTCGCGAACTTATAAAATTATGACAAATTTACACTCCTTGAAAATGTGCATTAGGACTCATTAGTAATCTATAGAAGGAGGGGTAAAAGTTTGACATAAAAAAATTCACTTTAAGAAAATAACCTTCTTAAATTAAATTGAGGCAATGTACGATTAATGCACCACGGTAGGCTCATTATTAGCGGTTTCACTTCCTAGGTACGTGAAGCAAAACTATGAAAACTGATGACGGCCAATGTTCACTTCATGACTGCGGTAAATAAAAACGTTGCACGATTCGATATTTTTTTTAAATTATTGAACCGAAAAACTAAAAGCGCCGCGATTGAAAGCGATGACGGATCGGTTTCGAAGGAGCCTTTAACGATACGCGAAGCGTAAACATCATCGAAGTAAACAACATCGCATGAAAGCAACAATATGCTTCCATAACCAATATTTCGTGGCTGAAAGCTGAGCCTTTACGAGGGCAGCCAAGCGAATAAATTATACTAGGGAAGGAAAAACACGAAAAAATATAAAAAGAAATTCTAGAAGCAAGGAGCTAAACCGGAGTGCAGCATGAGGTGATTTGCGGTGAATGAGACGAGTGATCCATCAAAATCGACTTGCGATAATAACTCGTGATATGTCAACCATTTCTACTCAGTTCAGGTGATTTAGAACCTCATCATTTGGTCTGGAAACAACTAGTTCACGAATTTTTGTAAAACGCAGAGTACAGTGGTTATCATTTACTATTGTAAAATTATTGAAAAAATCATTGTAATTGTAAAAATTAAATTGAAAATTAAAAAATTATTTTAATTAAAATTTGTAAAATTATTGAAATTTTACTGTAATTGAACTTTTACGAATTCTAGAGTTAAACCATCATCGCGTTTTTCTCAAAATCTCCAAGATTCCACACAGAGCTGCGTTAACTCGAGGAAACTTTGTAGTGGTCTCATTCAATTCAGTGTCAAAAAATTTATAGAAATTGATATAGAACATGCCGTAAAAAATAATTTAAAAATGCGGGGAAAATGGCTGGTTCATTGATTTTCAGTGAACATTTCATACAGGGGTACAGTTCTTTAAGGAAAGTGTCTGTTCTGACCCCCAATTTTTCTCAATATTTGAGATTAAGTTTCAAGATACGTAAAATCCGAATAAAACAATTCTGTCCGTCCGCCGTTAACACTTTTTCAACGAAACTGTAAAAGCTAAATTCTAGAAACTTCCACCAAAAATCTATACTACAATCATTTGCAGCGTTTTTATTGGATTTTCGGGTTCTATACATTCCTTGAAATACGAAACATCAAATTTTGTGGAGATTAGATTTTTTCTGATTTTGAATCTGAGTATCCATTTTAAAATTCTGTACGTCCACCGTACGCCGTCAGCACTTTTCTGACGAAACTATGGAGAGTTTTAGTGCATTTTGCAATTTTTGAAAACTTAAACGTGGGAGATATGGTTACTTTGTTGAATCATATGTCTCTAATGGTCACAACAATCCGCCATCCACAAGGCGGTAACCATAAGAAATGTATGATTTAATGAAGTAACCAATACTCCTACGTTTAAGTTTTCAAAAATTGCAAAATGCACTAAAACTCTCCTATAGTAGCTAAATGGTTGAAATTTTGTTTATACGCGTTTATACACAAAAAATCTTAAACCCTAGTTCGGATATGATACTCCTCTTATTGGATAATGATGAAGATACCTATGTGTGGTAAATTTTGAACCATGAAAAGAATAATGTCGAAGCAGTCGACGGTGAAAACAAATACGAACATCGAAATTAAGGCCGGAAAAATTAATGGAGCTGTGCAGGGCGGGTCAAAACCTCCCTGTTTGAAGTTTGACCACGTCCCCGCCCTCGTTTTGCCCTTTAGAACCCATTTCGAGCTCATAAATCGTCCAGTCTGAGTTTGATTGTCCTATTGACTTGAATATTTTTTTATCTTCATGGATGAAAACAATGTGGATGCTCGATATTGAAGAGATCAAAGGCACAAAAATGTAAACAAATCAATAAACGTATTCAACGGAACGAGCTGTTTCGTGGTCAAAATTTTGATTTGTACTTTGATTTGAAAATAGTGAGCCCAAATGGAACTAGCAGCGGAATAACTGCGTTCGCGATTGGGCTGGTTGAAGAATATTATCCCAAGAAATTATCATTTAAAACCAATGATTCGATTTAATTTGAGTTCGTAATAAATGCATTCCACATTTCTCAATTTTTACAACAATACATTTCCAACTAATAAGTAATAGTTTTTTTTTTTTTTTTTTTTTTTTTTTTTTTTTTTTTTTTTTTTTTTTTCTTTAATTGGTATAAGTTAGACATTATTTGAATGCACTTAGTTGAAAAGGCAAAGGCAGGTTCCATCGATGAAGAGACGGTTAGAATCAAGAATTGTATACAAAACATTACGATGCCGCTTCTTCGTTTAAGATTCCACTTTCTTACGACCAAACTTGAACCAATGAAACATGTGAATACATTTTTACGAAAACAAAAGGAATCTCAAGATTCGTCTGGTAAACAAAATTACACAAAATTACTACACAAAATGACTAACGTTTCCCCTTTTATACTCTTACACCCTTCTCTTATAATGACAAATCTCATTTTATATCCCTTGTTTGTTTGTTTTTTAATCACCGTTCGTTTCAATCTCAGAAGATTTTAGCGGCGAGTCCGTTAAATTTAGATAGTCAAATTTTCTTCGCTTCCGTTCCGGTAGTTTGGAGGTCAGAACGGGGGTGGGGCTGGGAGTTTCGGATTTGCATGTGTAGTAAAACGGAGGGAAATTCGAGCCAAGAAAAGATCGGTGAAATTAGGGCGAGACAAAAATAGCGATTGTGCCGTTCCAAAATTAGGGATCAGTTCGAATAAAAAAAACCGGTCGCCCCATCTTCGGTCGGTGTAGTCTGGGAAAGCTTCGTATATTTACAGAGTTTAGGCATTCCACCCCTTCGAACCGCCTCTTGGCAGCCAAAACCGTACCCCCGCACTAAGATATCGATCGGGCAGGGAAACATGAAGCGAGGGGTATACTGTACCCGCAATACACGACGGCAAGCGGACCTCACCAGCCCGTTGCCACCCCCTTCGGTACGAAGGACGGCGAAGACGGACTTCTAAGGATGGAAAAGCGGATAAAATAATGTACGCGAAGGAATTTGATTTTTTCCATAAATCGAATTTTTTTTTAAAGTTTATAACGTATTCGGACAACTTACGGTTGCGTGATCGAGCTGTCGTATCCGCGGCATCTTCCCATTCGGCGCACACATATTTCGGTTCCACTGTAGTTTGGTTAACCCCTTCCTAAAACAACGCGTCCCCGACACGTAACCCTCTGAGCCTTAGGCCCCGAGCACTCTCAGGGGCTAACTGGAGCTTCAGGGCGCGGCTATGTCAGAGCGGCCGGCCCTCGGCGCAGGCGCTCACCCCCCGTGCCATCCGACCCTCGCAAATTAACTCTAGCTTTTAGAAAGAGACGATGCGAAAAAACCATTGCTCTCCTTTTTCGAAAAAATTTATTTTTTCCTTTTCGTTTTATTTTGATTTTTTTTTTTTTTTTTGTTTTGTATAATTTTTTAATTGGACGACATTTCACGAGTGATCGCCGAGAACCGTTGACGTCAGCGATTAAATTATAGTATTCCTTTTCGAACATACATCATCACCCACTTTTTCCAACGCCCCATGCTTCTCAACATTTTTCGCGCCACTCCCTATCGCAGGAAAACGGAACCCTCCATTCTACCGTTGATCCAGTCACCGCCCCTATAGGCGTTCTATTTTAATTCAACAACGTACGGAGCGCTTACTGTAAAAAGACCGCAGACGGAATTATAATTACAGAAGCGCCTCCCTTGTCGCCTCTCCAACCGACTCCAACCCAATTCTCCCCCACGCTCGACCGATCACTTCCTTATTACTTGTTTTGTCGAACCCTTCTATAAAGGGGGGAAATGCGAATTAAAAGAACGGGTGAAAAATCGAGGCGAATTATCACAGATTCGAGGTAAAACAGATGTTCTGCCAAAATGATTTCAGGATAAAGTCGAATTTCAAGGGACAAGTTTTACTTAGGTACTTAAATCCGACTTGAAGTCAGAATTTAGATTTCAGGGAAAATCAGATTTTTAGGAGAAAATCGGAATTTCAGGAGAAAATCGGATTTTGTAACGGCCTACTTTATCCCTTAAGCTCGACTTATTCCTTTAAGTGCGACTTCCCCGGAGAGTCCGTTTCCCCCCGAGAATGCGTTTTTCCCTAAAAGTCGGGAAGACTGCAATACTGCTGTTTTTAAACGAAGAGGAGAAAACATTAAGCAACTAAAAAGAACTACTTTAATCACAAATTATGAAATTCGAGTGGAGGATAGTGGGAATAAACAGTGCAGAGAGTAATGGAGGGCTTAATGTGAGCTGAAAAAATATATAGATTCCTCAGAAGAGTAAGGCGGGCGGGTAGAATTTTTACTTCCATGCCTTTTTACATGACTTGAGACGTAAAATATATTTTGAGGGGGTGAAAAAATGTTTTCTTGGGCGATTATAATGGTTTATTGAAGAACAAACCAAAAGCCTGGCTGTCATGAGAGAAAGAACAAAATGATTTGCATCATGGCATTTCATTATGTGCATATGGAGTCGACTGGACTCCACGTCTTGTGCCAAATCTGAATTTCGTTCTAAATTCGCGCTGACAGCACTCATAGCGATGTTTCTTACGTAATACTCGTAACTTACTTTCAAGCTAGTAGTTCTTGCCGTTCGAAAATTGACTACAAGAATTCGCAGAGCGACTTGTTTCCTTTTTTTGTCGTTTCAACTCCTGTTGGAACGGTAAAAAAGTCAGCAATACGGTTAAGAACGCGGGTGTAGAATAATAAACGACGATCCTGAGTTGACGAAAGATAACGTGCCAGCAGTAAAGAACCGACATGAATAAATGATTGGTGGAAGGTGTGATTGGTGGGTCTCCAAGGAACAGGACTTCCTCATACCTTGGAAAAAGGGCAAATCGAATAAGGCGGAACGTCTCCGGTCTTGTGTATACTCCCAGGGGGTCACCGCACTTCCTCTTGTTTTTTTTTCTCAACTGCAAAGTGAAGTAGCAGCTACGTTCACTAGCGCTGATTCCTGAGGAAGGTGAATTCTAAGAAAAAGTCAATTTCCCAGTCCATTTCATAAAACAATCGCCGAGTTTTACCGGAATGTAAAAAGGGTTCGTGGGAAAATCGCCATAATTCCAACTTATTTTATCGATTTCATGAATTCGTTGCATCAGTTTGAGCAAATTCGACTGGTGAAAGGAAATCTTGAACAATGCGATTTCGAGAATGAAAAGTTTTAGTGCATTTCGTTTTTTTTCAAGTTGAACGTTGGGTTTGGTTACTTTGTTTAACCGTAATAGCGGCGCGAATAGTGGTGATCATTAGTAACATATGATTGTACAAAGTAACTAAAACCCCCTATTAAAACGTCCTAAAATGGAAACATTTACTAGACCTTGGTTTAGTTACGATAACAATTCTATGGTCTCTCAAATGCTCGTCTGAAGCGAAGGAAATTACGCTGTAATGGTTTATTATTCCTTTGCTTCAATAATAATGTACATAAGATGACCATCTACTAGCAATGATAACTTTTGTGAACGTTTCCACATAACGACAGAATGGTAAATATTATGGAAAACTCAGTAGCAACTATTGTAATTTTAATCATTTTTATTTTTCATAATTTGCATATTAAATTTTCAATCATTTTTTAAATTTTGATTTTTTAAATAAGTTTCAAATTAAGTTGTTTGCTTTACTGTATACTTGAAGAGAATGTTTGACGAGCATTCAAACGAGTACAGAACTATTTTCATAACTCCAAGAATGCTTGAGTCATGCCCAATTTGTGAAAATCTCCCAAATTTTACACAAAAGCTGCGATAACTCGAGAACCAACAAAGCTATCGACCTTCCGCGATGGTCTAATTCGATTCAGCGTCCAAAAATCATCGGATGGTGGACGGAGAGGTTTTTCATTGGATGAAACGCTTGAAACGTAAAACATCACATTTTTAGGAGGGATCAGAAAAAGAAATCTTGGCCGATTACAATGGCGTATTATTGAATAATAAACCAATAAACCACTGCACCATCATAGCTACAGTTTTTATTGGATGTACATGTTCTACATGCCTTGAAACATAAAACATTTAATTTGGAGGGTGCGAGTGAGAGACATTTTATTATTGAATAAAAACCAATGTTAATGAATATTGAATGGAATTCAATGGCTAGTCGAGGTGAGTATGGAACGGAGCCGTCAAAATTGACCAAATAAGTGAACAATCGTTGGAAATCATTCTCATTTCCGTACAGCGCACGTCGGAAAAAAGTCTAAAAAATTTTGTCTTCCCTGTTTAGATCAAGTTGTGGGGAGAAAAAAATGAATTGGCCTTTTCTCCTATTTTTCTTACGTTTCCTTTGGACGACGACCCTTTTTTCCGTTATTAATTTACTTTTCAGGACAGCAACACTTCAGGGTGGAAGCGGTCTTGGGGCTATCCCAGGAAGCGAACTGAATTCAGAGAACAAGAAAGGACAAGATCGAAGAAGAGAAGAGCAGAGGCGGTATATAAGAGGAAACGTAACTAATTTAGCGGGAAGCCTTTTACCGAAATGATGGAAATGGAGGGAAAACCGAGGAGAAGTTGAGAGGAAAGGAATAGGGCTAAAGAGGGCTGCAAATTGACTTATTCTGCTGTACGACAGCGAAGGGTGTAGCGAGGAAAAACGGACACGCAGAAAGCTGAACGGTAAATGACGGGTGGCAGTTGTAGTGAGCGGCTTGGGACAGAGCGAGACGGAGACGGTGAGTTATAAGGCCCCTACGGGGAGGAAGGAAGGTGGCACCCATTATTCGCTGAAAGGGACAGACTGCTAAAGATAAGGGTCGATGAACAGGAGGAGAACTGCAACTGATGTTACACTTAGAAACGCGGTCTTGTATTACCCAAACGGTTTTGGTTTACATTCAACCTAATTTCAACGGATCAGCATAATGATACAGCTGGCTCAACAAGCCTTTCCTACTAGGTCAGGATGAAAGAGAGACTGGAAATATCATCTCTGTACGTCATGTGGAGAATGATGACTTCATCAACCAACCCATAAATTGATCTACAATTTTTTTTTTTTAATCTTTTAAAAATTTCAAATCTTGCTTTCAAATCTTCTACCTAAAATGTAGTTTCTTCCACAACCAAATATATCCCAAAAAGCGTGATTCCAAAAGAATTTTTTCAGAAATACGGACTAAAAAGTGTTTAGTTTCGATTCAATTAATATCTAACTTTCACTCTGCAAACTAAACTCAAATGTGAACTGTTTAAGTTTACAAACAATGAAAAATCTGTTTTAATTTGGAAGCTATGGAGTCTAAAATAATAGTCAATAAAAACGTCGATTACTCCCTTATTAGGGCACCTAAAACTATCATTATTTTCTATTTAAAACTGAAAATTTCATCATTGTTGGAAAACTCTTGTTGAGAACTTTTAACTTAAAGCATGTTCTTTTCTCTCAACGCGGTTGGTAATTGTGCTCGAAAAAAGTCAAAAACGTGAAAATCGGTATCACGTTTTTCAATACACTTTCTATTTTACGCGCCATATCAGAACACCGAACAGAGATTTGAGCTAGGCGCTCATGGGCAGATGTTTTTTGAAATCGAGCAATTTTTCTGCAAGTTCTAGTTTGCCCAGTCAAAAGTCGCTGTTTTCGCGAAAATAAAGTTTCCAGCATTTCTCCGAATATGAATGCTGGATGAATGGATTTTAAAAAATTATGGGAACTACCTGAATAGTTTCTCTTTCAAACAAAAAAAAAATCAACTTACAGGGCCAAACTCAAATCGAAAAAACCGCAAGTCAACCATAGTGATTTCTTCCTTTTGAAGTCAATTAAAAACAAGATGTGATTGGCGTTGAAAAAATTACGACACGAGGCTAATATGATCCATGAAGAGAATAAAAGTATATAATGTCTAGGGTTTTTTAATAAATTTTGCAAATTCAAAACCGTTCAAATATTTTTCAAACCAAGATTATTCTTTTACTTCTGCGAGTTAACACAGTGGAATAAAATAGTCAGTAAAACCTCGTGTAAAATGTCTGTGAAATATTGTTCCTGGAATGGGCGGATGATGGTGATAGCCTAGAATAAATGTTCTCCGCCGTAGTTTCAGTTTTGTTTATTTTATTCCATCAAAAAACGGCATTTCCATGAAAGAAAAAAAAGAACACTAAATCTTTTTTCTGCAGTTTACATCGAAATTGTTAATCATAAGTAGTTTATAAACTCCTATAATAGACTCCTGAATAATCAAGGAAGCTAACCAAAGATACCACTAAAGTAGACAACTATTATTATTGCAGAAACAATCAATTTTCCAAGGAAAAAAGAGCTTGAAGAGCAGGGGTAGAAATGAAATACAACAATTTATAAAAAAAAAAGGTACAATCCTAACTGTAGCAGTTTTTCTATTTTTTTTACGATTTTTTTTCGAATGAAAACACCACATCCCGAGTTCATTCGTTTTTTTTTCCACACATTTTTCCCTCGAGGAGTGTGACACTCCTCGCGCAGAATTACGAAACTTTCTTTTGTTTGGATTCGAATCCAAATTTGATCACTTGAATGAAATAAATTTAGCGAAGGCGCTAAAAATTGAGTTTTTTCTATAAATTAATGTTATAATTGGATTATAACTTTAACAAAATGTCAATAGCCAAAAACACGCCAAAAGTGAAGGTTTTGAAATCCGAAAGACAAATGTTAGCTTTTAACCTAATGACTAAGGCAACATCCATCTGTCTGCTGGGGTCACATTAGAAGTTTTTTTTTTCTCTCCAAATTTTCATTACGATTTATTCTCGTTGAGAGTTTCAGTCCATAACTCAACAGCTAGTTGCTTAACATTACATGCATAACATTTTATTGAAAATCAAAACTTGAATAATGCTAATGGGTGTTATCGCCATGATTTGAAGATTCATCATTGCGCTCAAAATTCAATGATCTTATGGAATTCAACTTTTCGGATTTGACATAAAAATGAGTAGTGTACATCGCTTTGTAAGAATTAGAGCTAACAATTTGCAGTGAACGGATATTTGATGAGAACCTGTTGTCGAAAGAATGTAAATTTACGTCGAGCACATTAAGAGTGTCAAAATTTGAACTACAATAAGCATGCACAGTTCATTTCAGCTCAAGGCGCGCTCAATTACAATTTCTAGCGCAACGAATTGTTAATAATGAAAACTTTCACCACGACATAACAGCCCAAGCACACAATTTCAACTTCCAATTCACAACGTTCAATTACGCATCTATTCGAATGCAGAAAAATCTCCGATTAGATAAATATAGAATATCAATCGAAAAACTAACAGTTCTATATTCATCGTTTTCTTTTTCCTGAACGTTTAAAAATCTTTAATCCGAATATCACACCATCAAGAGTTTTCCTCTCTCATTAGAGTCGTTAATTGACATAAAGATAAAGACAGCCAAAATGAGAATGATATCTCAGATATGACCTACTCGTGCGAAACGTGAACCAACCTGTAAGCCACAAAAAAAGAGAAGCACTCGAGACAGAGAAGGAGAATTGAAATGCAAAGAAAATCAACTATCTGGAAATTGGGCAGAGAGTCTTGCAAACATTCAATTCATTAATATTTTATTTTGAGAAAAAAAACAAAGATTATCTCAGTACATAATGTTGAGAATATCTGTCCCAACGTCCAGACATAAGTTTATAGAGGTTAGATTAATTATTAACGCTTTTTTGTTATTTTTGCCGAGTCGGTTACAAAGGGAAATTTTTTCATTTTTTAAGTAGTCGGTTTTTTCTCTCTCTTTTCAATATCGATTAACAGTTCGGCTCACCAGTTAGTTGCACATCTCCCGCCATTGAATCAAGAAATACCTGAATTATCGTGCTCATTCGCTCGTTCAACGATATAACTTTCAAAATTCTGGAGCAATTGAGCAATTATTAATATCTTCTAAGTAAAATGTTGTAGTTCTGCGCCAATTGTATCAATTTTTCTCTCCCTCTCTCTTTTCTTTATAACTTATTTTAAAAAATAAAATAAAAAAAGAACATGGTAACGAGTTTATAAAATATGGTCACATACAACTGTTTATTGAGACATGAAGGATGGTTCAGTACATATTGGGCTTTAATGAACAAGGAATGATGAACTAAATGTGCCGTTTGAAGCTCAAAAACAAATATGCGGTTCAACTTTATCAATAATCTTCTTTCTTTTTTTTTACCTTTTTCAATCGTGATTTTCTTGATACACTAATCTGTTCACACTAAATGAATGAATACTTAAAATTTAAAGCTGGAAATGAAAAAAAAGCAAAGCGAAGTCTACTGTAACTAAGTTTATGACGCAAGACAAAATACATTGGTGGCGTAACTTCCTTTTTTCGATTCTCTTCTCTTTCTTTGTAGAATTCCGTGGGTTACACAGTAAGCAGAGAAAAACCAATCAATATTATTAGTATTTAAATGATCAATGAACAACCTAACGTTAGCGCTTCAAAAAATTACCGAAATATCCAGATTACATCAGTATAATAATTGTGTATTTTTTTTCTCGTTTTTTTCCATTCTGGTTCTTTTTTTCGTCCTAACTCTACCCCATTAATATAATCCAGGATTTTCAAATAATTAAACAATGCGTGAGAATTTCCAAGCACAGTTTTTTTATGCTTACAAAAATATTCGTATAATGGACAATCATGATAACATTAACATTATAACAAGTTATAACAGTTAACTGCTTGCGCCAACCAACTTAAATCATAAACTAAACGGAAAATTAATAGTTTCATTGTGCTTAGAAGATAAAAATTAATCTACAACTGCATTCTACCAAAATGAAAATGTAAACAAATAAAAAAAGAAGGCCTGTTCCAAACGTTTAACGAGGAACTTCATGGTAGCCAATAATAACCTTGTTTTTAAACAATAATGCTTCATAACGATTAACAGGTGTAATGTACGGAGAGAAGGGCACAAATTGAATATTAATATTTTTTTTCAAAAATTTTTTCCTCGTTCTTCTGATTTTCAAAATCTATTGCTTACAAAAAATGTCGTTCAGTTTATCAACTCCCCCTAACGATGTGATAAGTCTCCAGAACTAGGGGGTTCAACGATTCATTGGGAGGGGGAATGTAGTCCGAATAAGCAGCGCTCTAACCACGTCAAACTGTATAGTGGAAGATTTTACGTAAGTACCAATAATTGAGAACGTACCAAAGAGAAATATAATTTTGTACATCTACAAATAATGATTTCATCATTGTTTCAAGTTATTTTTTCTTTTTCAAAGTTTCTTTTTCTTCGAAGATACTAAAATTTTCATCGAATTACGCATCAGAAGCCGAACTCTTGGTCAACAGGATCATATTCCATGCAATAAACTATATAAATTATGCTCAATAATTTACAAAAAATTTTTATTTCAAAAGACATTGATCATACCAATGTTTTTTCGTAACTAGCAAAATAGCGACAAGATTTACTGATTTTGAAAATAGTACTTCTTTTCTTAGCTTTTTTCTTCTTTTACGCCTTGCGAGACGAAAACGAATTCACAATTCACAAAATACTGACGAAAATTTTTTTATCATAAATAAATAAATTCGAAAGGGGAAAAACTATCTGAAGAGAAGGGAAATTTCGTTTTTCAAACGACTTGAATTTCTTGGAAATGAGAACGAAACCCTAAATGACGACTCGTGAAAATATTCATGTGGCTCAGCTCGCTGTACTGAGATTTTTTTCCATTTTCTTCTTCATCTTTTCAACGTCTTACAAAACGATAATAATTTTAGCGCCTTGGAGGCTTGCGGAGACTACGACGGAAGGATCCATTGTGTTCAGCGAGTAGTTCAGTTCTACCAACCGCCGCCGTATGAGTCCTGGTACCACTGGGGCTCTCCGAAACCGCCCCCATTCATTCCGTTTCCTAGTTGCTGTTGTGCAAGAGGCTCTGATCCCCAGCCGCTGCTGCTCTGATAGCGGCGCTTTGTTTCCCCCTGGTTCTGGTTGCCCCCATCCAATTTACGCTTACCTGCGAGACGGAAAAATCAGACGAGTTAGACGCGCAATGGAAAGGAAGAGATGTCTAGGATCTCTTCTCTTCAGTCAATTTTGAGTTTTCTATAGCAAAAGAATCCAGAGACATGGCTCTGATCGGGTTTTCCAGCACTGCTTTGATGATAGTTCTCCATAATGACAAGCGATTGATGAGGTTCAAAATAGCTACTGAGATTGAGTACAGAGCACGGATGAGTTAGGGAGGTTCAATGGGAATGTCATGAAAACGAGTATTCCTCAATGAACTCTACTAAGAAAACTGGTCAGAATTCAACGTACAATCAGAATTCTATTTTCTGATATGCCAAAAAAGTTACGAGAGAGAATAGAAATGTATGTTCAACTTGGAAACAACGAGTGCGGACATTTACAAGCAATATGGCTAAAACGAGGAATCAAATATAACTAAATAGTATAGATTGGATAGCTCAAACGAAAAAGGAAGCTGGTAAAAGAAAAAAAAAGAAGGAGAGATTGAGGAGAATTATTTGGCAAAAATCAAGTAGCAGCTCAAGTTATGAACGGTTTTTTATCCCATAGTGATATCATTCCCAAGCATAAATCATGACCCAGGTTACAACTGAAGTGTTTTAGATCAGCTGTACAGTCAACAACAGGAATTATCATCCCGCCACACATTATGGGTTGGTTGAAAAGAAGAAAAAGGCTAGCAAGAAAAGCTTCGCTGCTATTTATTTCAAGTACCCATCCTTGCTGAACAGGATGGTCAAGTTGCATCGGTGCGACACAATCCACAGTACAAATTTGCCTGCATTTTTCTTGTTTCACAATAGAAACATAAAGATCAAAGCTTCACAGCAAAGACTTACAACTGATATCTAGTCTTGCAACCTCGTCGCACTCTTCATCACTCGAATTTGCCTTTTCAACCAGAGATTTCACGACTCGTTTCACCTGGACGAGAGATAGATGGGTACGTGGAAAAACTGTCTCAGTTAATATTTCCATTATTTTGGAAGATAATTTTCCAACATACCGTCAAGGCAGTTTGTTCTGCTTCGAAAGCTAAGTTGGCTTCAAGTTGATGTATCTGACAGTCCTAAGTCAAATAGAAAGGAAGTCAGAAATGCGCCAACAGCACCAATCAAAAATGTTCAAAGAACCGAACATCACCAATCAAAATGTTCACAGGAGTTGAAGCACATTCGAATTATTCCCCTTGAGCCAACGAGGATTCTTTGCTCAAGCATGAGATCCTCGCTAGAGGAATCAGATCGGCACAGACGTTTAGAGTGAATTGCAATTTGCAGACTTCATAGAACCACTTGAATAAAAGGTAGCATTGTTTGTTGAACCAAATAACTTCAGACATTTTCCTAGTCCAAATTCTGCTATTTCAATTCTTGCTAAGAAGAGAGGAAAATAAGGACAGATCACAGGAATCGGAGAAACTACAGGAAACGTGCAACAGAACTTCATGCAAGGAAAGAGGAATAGAGGATGGAAAACGAAAGAAACCGGTTACAAAACCAATACCAGAACAGAACAGGAAAGAAACGGCGTGCAAAAGGACCGACGAATTTTGGGTCAATCGACCGACTGACCTGGTAAACTTTGCCTGGCGCGTTGAGGGCCACGGGCGGGTTGGGGGTGGCCACGATGAGCGGATGCGAGACCCCCCCTGCTGGGGCCCCCCAGATGAGCCACCGGGGGCTGAGCCCCCCTGAGAGGTAGAGGTGCCCCCGCCCCCACCACCGCCCCACGACCCCCACCTGTTCGCCCACGACCCGCCGCTCCACGCCCACGCCCACCCTACAAAACATACGAACAAAATCAAATATTTTGCACATTCAAAAACAAAATGTCAATTATTGAGGCTTTAAAAAATCCAACTTTTGGGCTAGTTTTGATAGAAATGTTCAGAGACAGCAAACGAACGGCTGACACTTAAGCGTAAGAAAGATAACGATGCTTGACAATGAACCAGTAAAAGCACAGCTTTCCAAAAAGTATTGCTAAACGAACTTCAGAATGGAAGATGAAATTACAATGCCATCAAGAAAATTAAAAAAGACAAGATCGGCGAATGAAATGGTCCCATCTGCGACTCATTGGACGAAAATGAATAGCTGATCATTAAAGAAGGATTCAGCTGAGAAATAATTTTCGCCACTAAAAACGAACAACGAATTTCTATGTGACGACATAAGCACTGCAAAGCAAATGACTATTTCTGATCAAATGACCCCCGATCAAACACAATATTTGCAGCAAATTATCGAGTAAAATATTACATACAGGTTCAACATCAAATCGTCTATAATGTCCACATCGCAAGTAAATAAATGTAGCTCGAAGATCATTCGTCAGTTCGATAAGAACGAATAAAAAGCAATTGACACAAGGATAATTTCAAGATGAATAAACTCGATCAAAAGTAACAGCCAAAAGTTGAATAATTCAGAAAACCAAACCGTAAAAATTTTGAAAAATGACATCCGGTTGTCATAACATAAAATCGAAACGACAATTTTGAGTTGGTGCTGAAAGCAATTTTGAAAATGAAAACAACGTAAAATCGGTTCACGTCGAATTAATGAAAAACTTTAGCCGAACGGTTGAGGATTTTTTACTTCTTTATTCATTCATTTTTTCTTCTTCTGAAAATAAACAACAACGATGAAATTCGAGTCAGTAGAGAAATAGCATAAGAATTTTAATTGACAAACCTGGGTCCCAGAATTCAGGCCCGTACTGGCTGCTCCTTTCTCCATAACGGCTTCCATGATACCCTACACCAGTTGAAATCATTGCTATTGAAAACACATGTGGCTTATAAGAGAATAAACGAGCACAGACACGTAACACGAGACACATAGCTGCTAACAGCGACCAACTCAAAAATGTAAACACGAACCAAACGTTAATTTCGCAACAAAAAGAAACAAATCATAGGATTTTGACTCGGGCGATAATTTAGATTCCTGTCGAATTTAGGAATGACAATAATGAAGAAAGAAATTATTCAAGTGAAAGCAAATTTTGAAGTGGCAACAAATCACAATAAGCGAATACGTGTTTGCAATTGGTTCAATACAACAGTCACAATATATACAGAAAATATACAATTGATAAAAAGCGATGTTAGCAGGGTTATCCAAAGTGAATAAGCGGAGGATGAGGGTTAAGCCAACAATGAGATAAAAGCTCAAACAAAAAGCATTCTACAGATATTGCAAAGCATAACAAAAACGTTTTTATCACTATAAGCATCAGAGCTTAGCGAAAAAAAGAAATAATAATAAAGCGAACGGTTAAGAAACACCATGTTATTTTCGGAGGTAAATAGATCAGTCCATCTACAAAGAACAAAACTGTAATTAGGTACCTAACGAAAAATTAAAAAAAAAAGTAAACATGAAAATTATTAACGGTGGTTCTACACTTGACAAAAAAAAAACTATACAAGGAAATCCTGGCAATGCTCAATGAAACGAGAAATAGATCGAAAAATCATACGATCTTGATAAATAATTTGGGTCGAAATAAAAAGTTAGTCAACGAAAATGCGGCTGCTAAAAGATCAAGTTAGTGATAGTTGCAATGGTTTCGGGAGGCGTTTGCTGCGATGATGCCCATTCAGAGATGAGTTATTGGATAACCCTGCAACTAAATGGCTTCCTAGTGGTTTTTGTAAAGCAAAATCGGGCCAAAAACGAAATGAAAAACACATCGCACATCATGGCATCATATCTGAGCCAAAATGCTACTTGTGCAAAGAGAGGTTAATTTTAAGGCGTTAAGTGCAAAAAAGGTTAACGAATCAATAATGCCTACACCGTAAATAAACGTAGCTTGGAAGGGAATTGTAATTTTTTCTAACCGCGTGAATTAGCTTTCACTACTAATACAGTGGAGAACGACATATTTTAGAATACCTATAGTAAAAATTGTAAACCAGTGTTTTACCGAAGTGGTTATTATATTCAGAATACCAGGCTTTTGGGTAATTAGAATCCAATGATATAAGATCCTAAGTCACCGAATTTCAACGTACCCCAAATTTGACACTTATATTCCTGTCAAAACCTAGTCTACATTTTTCGCTATTTGTCTCAACTATGTACCAAACGAATCTTTGTCCTCTAACGATTTCCTGTTGAGTTAAAACTTAGTTGTGTGCAGTAATAATAAAAATAGCACAACGAACTTGACGCATTGATTGAAACAGCAGGTAGGAAATTTCGGACTCAGATATGATGCGAAAAAATTGATGTGACGCGCAGTGTTACTCTGTACTTTTCGTCAGCCCCCGAGCCACAAACGAAAATGAGATAAATTGAAATACAAAAAAAAGGCTAGAGAAAAACTAGCTCGCTATGTTTCTATAAACCCACCGGCTGTCTCGGGCGTCCACGAGCTTGAGGTACCGGAGGCGGGTAATCATAATAGTACTCTTCATAACGGTAAAAGTCGTCATAATATGGGTCACTGTAACCGCCTCGGTAATCGCTGTACCCGTAATAGTCGTAATCGTAATCTATAAAAATAGAACATTACACAGCCTAATAATGAGAAACCACCGTCGGTTCAATTGAAGGGTAGAAATTTGGAAATTTCGTTTCTGTAAGACAAACAACCAAGGCGATAAGGCCTTAGCTATTCAAATTACAATTCTACACTGTCTACGCTTCTATTAAAGAGCATGCCGGGAGACGTATTTGATCTATATGTTGACGTCAGAAAAAATTTGGCCTAGATGCATAAGAGGAAGATATCAGCATAGGAACATTTTTACAGGTTAGACATGGTTTTGTAAAACGGTGAGAACAAGGCAGTTGACCCCTCACAACGACTGGACAATGATTTTAATTTAGAGATACACTCATTCCCTAGGTATTCACAAACGTGCAAGCGCGAGTTGAAAAAATCAACAATTTAGGAACATTCAGGAAATAATTAGCTCGTTTGATTATTCAGATAACCCGACCTTTAGTGGAAATAATTTCTTTCCTAAATTGTACCTAGAACCAATTCAATTCGATGCTGTAGGACAATTTTGATTTGTCGAAGTGAGCAGTCATTGCCTTTTTGTGTTAGTGCGGCCCCATCACCAGGTTAATCAAAGCACGATGCTGATTCAAAGGAAAACATTAGTAGCATACTCACTTCACCTACATCAAACGCTGCCCATATAACATCGAATCATATCCTACTCATGAAGGGTGTATTCGATTTGCACCAAGAATTTCAACAACTCAAATAACCAACGGGAAAATTAATTTAAAAAATGCAGGAAATTAATATTAATTGCTCGACATTGATGACTTAAGAGAAACAATATTGCAGAACATTATAAAAGAAAAAGTTGGTGTAACAAAATGTGCTGGTATGAAAAATACCAATTTCATAGGATTCCAAAATTACGTAGGCAATGGAAAAAATAAAATATTATCGGATTCTATAAGCTTTGTAATGTGAAGTACATCATTTTGATCAAGTTAGAAGTTTTTTCAATATCAATTTTTCAATTTTTTTTTCTTTTCAATTATTATAATTACACATTTAAATAACAAAACCTTATTTCACGTCTGCTTCAAATCGAATACAACCTTAAATTTCTAATCATACTGCTTAAAAACCACTGGCAGTCTAAAAAACGTGTATCAGGAATATCGGCAGAACCAGATGCACTTTTCTTGATGAGAAAATGAGTCGGACTACGAACGTTTTCAACTATAGTCGAAAAGCTATTTGAGAATTGCGGTTACTGGCAAGTGCAATTATTATACCTTTATAGCCAACAACACAATGCACCTTGCTATATATAAACGTTGTTTGCCATCACCTCGAACGATTTGCGTTTAATAGCCTCCCACACCGCAGAAAGGATTTCAAAGGAACATAATATAGCACCTGTTCTTTAAACCTTCTCTTCTCATTGACGTAGATCATCTTAAATATTTTCTCCGACATAAATCATCTTAAAAAATCTTTTGTATTTTTACGATTGAAATACGTGAAAAATCGTGAAAATAATATTACAGATATTGAATACAAAATAGACGATATTGAAACGTGAAGAAGAAATGTAAAAAGAACAGGGTCTGGCATTCTACACTATGAATTGTATTTACGCAATAAACAACATGCCAATATTCAAGTGAAAGGAAAATATCTCCCCTTTCATTCTACATAATTATAATATTGAATGAACACCTCCTGAAAAAAATTCTTATGTTCTTATGTGGCCTCAGCCACAATCCAGCGAGACCAGCGCTTCCTTGAAGCTCTCTGAAATATGCACAGCCGATGAACGATTGCATCGTACATGCTGTGCGCTGTTGAATAAGAAATATCGCAATCACAACTTACCATAATCGCCCCTCCCCATTGAACGCATGGTGCTTGACGAACTTCGTGGCATCGGTCCTCCTCTTGGAATCGGGCCGCTGCCTCCCATCATGCTCGGATGTTGTGGAGAAAATCTGTTGACAAAAATAATGTAAATAATAAAACTCTATCAATGAAGCAATAACATCGATGGGCATGGTTTATTTTGATAAACGTCTTCTAACTACCAAAATGGCTTCATGCAATTAAACACTTGCTCAAATTAGCGAGATACACTAACAAGTAGCTCAGAGGGAGATTTAAGAATTTGGAAAAAGATAAGGAACAGTTAGATTGAAAGAAAATGAAAGAAATAGCATGACTTACCCGCCTCCTCGAAGCTGCATCATCTGCATCATCCGACGTTCTCTTGCTCGTAGGATTTCTTCTTTCTTCTTCTTGTCTGACGGTGGTTTCGCTAAAGAGACTTCGATGTTAGATCCTCCCATATCCTTTCCGTTCAATCCGTTCATAGCCTGAACACGCAAACATTCGCTTGAGGTTAGATCGCAATTTGTATAGAATCAACACGGCAAAGGTTCGTTATGAAGATATTAATTTCATTTTCTACTTTCGTATCATCCGATTAATCCCATTAGAGATGTCAGTAATTAAAAATTTTCAAACACTCACGTTGACAGCGTGATCCCTCTCATCGAAATGGATGAAAGCGTAGTCTTTGATCTTCTTTACTCGATCCACTTTGCCAAAGGCTTCGAAGGCTTCTTTCAGTTTTTCTTCAGAGCAGTCTTGTGTTAGATTCCTGACGTAGAGAACCTTGACCTAGTGAATTAACCAGGCAACAATTGCAATAGGATTTTTAGTCAAAGTAATGGATTCAATGTAAACAACTGGTAATGTTATTTAGATTTATCAACATTTACAGTGCATTAGAACTATTGAAAGCAGCTTTACCTTCGACATAGTCTCAGAATCAGGCTCTTCTTGAGGGTCGGCCCAGTCTACGATGATGTCACAGCCCCAGACTTTAATCCTGCCTGTACCCAGACGCCGTTTGGCAAGCGATGCCGCTTTGTGGGACTCGTATTCCAAAAAGCAAAACCCCCGATTTTTCTTTTTGTCGTCAGGCGAACTATAAATGATGACTTCGGTGAGCCCAGCTGGTAGAGAGAAGAGAATGGAGATTAGAATTCCTCATATGATCTAATTTAGGTCCGATTGAGAACAAATTTCGGTAAGTTCATGGCAAATGATGGGAGCACAGATTACAAGACAAATGGTTTAGTCCTTCCACCCCTACTCTTAGGTGAAAAAGTTGTTAGGGTATTCGCAATTTATCGTCCAATTTGATTTTAAAAATGATAATTAACTGTATAATTTAACAACAAAAATCTGGTTGGTTCATCTTTTTTATTGCGTCATCAGCTTTTGACTAACAGGATGATTTTTAACTGCGGATGACGACAGAAAGATGCAGGGGAACGAAAATTGCATGCTGTAAAATATTGACATTGTTCGAAACCAACTATTGAACAAAATAGCATGCAGCTTTGAGGAGTGCGGGAAGGGGTAAATAATAAAAATTATTTTCCAACGGCCAAACGTTTGAATTTTTAAACAACGCCTTTGAAACGAAAACGGAGAAAAATTGGGATGAACATTCCGACTTACGTGCGTGTTTAGCAAATTCCTCAAAAAGATCATCCCTGTCACGGTTCTTTGGTATGTTCCCCACAAATAAGCGGTGATTGTTATAAGAAACTGTAACGCCAATCTTTTTGCCATTTCGAATTTCGTAATCATTGAGCTGGAATAGAATTACCAAAAGGAAAACGGAAAATTAAACGGGAAAGGGGTCGTCGAGGGTGTATGCCTCTTGCGGAACTGAACAAGGATAGGAGGGGTGATTAGGAGCGGGTGGAAGGAAGCCTATGGGTATTCTGTTTGCGGTAGAACGAAAACCGTGTGCGCAATTGAGCGGTTACGGCACCGAAAGATCGCATCATTGCTGCATTGGTTATGTGTACTCAATTCTCATCAGCAACTTTACCTGTTAATTTACCAAATTCATCCAGGATCTCCTCTTTGCCTTTTGACTTGGGTATGTTTCCAACAAAAAGTCGTAGATTTGGAACGCTAATGTTAACTTTCAGGTGCTTGCCGGGTTTGATTTCATGATTATCGAGCTGTGGATTTAGAAAAAAAAACACATGCCAAAGTCTGAACATAAAGGAAAAACTCGATTTCTTTGAAAATATTGAGACCGACTGCTGACGGCTATTTCATGAATTGGAAGGAACGAGCCACATAGGAACTTTAAGCCAACATTACAACCCGCAACTGATTCCAAAATCGTAACTCCTTCAATCTTACTGTTAAAAGCGAACACAAAGAAAATAAAGACACTACGATAAACAAGCGGTTGTACTGCTCTTTCACAGAACGACAACGCAGCTGACTAAAGAAATACCAAAATTGTATCAACCCAATCAAACTTCAAAGGCAAGCCAATAAGGAAACCCGAAGCTTAATGCGCTCTGACGAGCAAAGAGGAGGTCAATGAATATCGTAATTCAACGAACGTTAAACCAGTTAACGATTCTAAATCGTAAGTTAGAATTGTTAAATTGCATAATATGACCACGCCTTCGATTAGTACGCCCACACCATTGGAAATTTACATGCAGCACCAGAGATAATGCGCTATTAATGATAAAAACTTTAGATGTTGTATTATCTCGTACAATATCAAGTCGAGAAGCAGACGAACAAGATGAGTTCTTTGGAAATGGCTCGAATTTAGAGGAAGTCCAAGATGACATCATATATCAACTTTACTACGATTAAATCAATGGTTGTTTGTCTCCACCTCAATCCATAAACGTACAAGACCACACTGTACCATAATGATACTTATAGTATCTGACTAGTGGTTAATACTTGTTAGGTGTTAAACTCGATACAAAACTTGATTCTTCAAGGTACTTTGATAATGTAGCTGCAAGATAAGTTCAATGTACGTTCGTTAGGAGTGCAACCGGGCAAAAAAAATTCCAACAGTGTATTGAGATTCAGTGTCGAAATATGGAACAAATTAACTGATGTTAATTCTATGGAACTCGAACAATACAGGCATAAGTTTGAGAACAAGGGTGGATTAAAGTGGCAAAATATCCCGGTCATGATAAATGGCTGGAAAAAGAGCTTTCACAGCATAGTATAACGAGACACACGATTTTTAAGGATTTCTCTGAAGGAAACTATTTGGGAAGATAACGAATTTAACAACAGTGCTCTGGCTCAACAATTCAATGAAATTTCCAGTGTAGAGCAAACTAGTAAGCAAACAGGCGTAGACTAATTCTTCACTTTTAGGATATCACAGCCAAGAGCCAAATCGAGTAAAAGTAAATAAGAACGAATTGATGACGGGTAAACTGTGATATATTCTCCCATTGTATTCTTCATTGGCATTCGCAAAGCCATTTCGATATTTATAGTTGACATTAAAAAACCTTTATTAGCATGGGCGTTTTTATCGGTACATGTTCTTACCACTAATATCTAGTACACGTTTGTTTGAACAAATAACCGTTCAATTAGATTTCAATAATTTATAAAAACTAGCAAAATAAATTTTTTACTATAGCATACTAATGATTATGCTGCTGCAACAAAAACCACCAAATAACATCGCACAACGGCGCATGGCAGCCTGTGATTTCACAACACAACTAATTCCCACTCTAAGGCAATAATGAATCTCCGAATTTTCCCCTGATAAAATTAACCAATTCGCTGGTTGGTATGTTGGGCATGAATAGAAAATGTATCCCCACATACCAGCGAACATGAATACGTGTTCATGCCTTCACCATAAAATTCAATGACAATACTTAGCATTGTGAGAAGAAATAAGCAAAAAGTAGGAAAGAGGGTAAGAATGAAGACTCACACCGTAAGACCATGCACCCATGTCGACGGGCAAAATGGTTAGTAAAAACTCTGTAAAGCTATTCTCGCATGTTGTTGTACATAATTGCTCATGGGTACACATACCAATGATTTTTCAAATAGGTAGAATTACCACGAAAGGAAAATAGGCTCTACGCAAACACAGCAATGCAGGAGGGCATACACAGTAGAACTAAATATTTTAGGTCAAATACCGCAGAAGTATGGACAAACTGTACAAAATACTCAAGATATAATACAATTAACGCATAGATTATGAATGTAAAATCAATTATAATTCACGTCAGAAAATATTTCCAGCTGTCAGTACTTACATCTTTTGTTGCTTGATGGGCTTCATCTTTAGTTGTATAAGTTATAAATGCATAACCCCTATTCGTACCAGTCATGGGATCCATCATCAGCCTCAGATCCCAAATTTTGCCACTTTTCTCGAACAATAAAATTAACTCGTCCTCGAACATATCTTTAGGAATTTTACCACAAAAAACCTGCGACAAGAAGAAAATACCCATGGTTTAAGAAATGAATCGGTTAAATGTGAATAATCGGGATTCAGTCTCAACAATAGATAGTCAACAATAAAATATTAAAAATTGAGAATTTAGAATAGTTACTTCACAGCCAGGGCCAGGAGGGGGGCCGTCCCAGTTGGGCGGAGGACCTCCATATTTTCTTTGTCCGGTAGTTACATCCAGTGTATAGCCAGTTCGTTCCAGGATTGCCTGAAATCACAGAGAAGCTTATATGAAATTCAACAAACAGCCGAAAAGGGAGGAAACATTGAAAAGGTACTGTTGCATGTTTAAAAATACTTTCCCTGAAAACGACTTTCATCACTCAACACAGGAAAGGTTTTCTGAACCAAAAAATAATAACAACCAGTGATACCCACTAACTGCAAATATCACCACAAATTTCCCTGATAGAAAAACTTATTTGTCGCAAAAGAGGATAAAATTACTGAGTAAGCCAAAAAAAAATCAATTAATATCAAACCGAGCCGCGCGTTACTTTGTACAGAAATATAAAATTAGTCTTACATCAGTTGCGAAACAATGATCTCACCTTAATTTTGTCCTCGTCCGGTCCTTTGGCAGGCAGCGAGGCGGAGGTCGTGCTTCCTGCTGAACCAGGCCCCGTACCTCCGCCCCTGCTCTTCTGCCGGTAAGTCTTCATGACGCCGCATAGGTAAGCCGATTTGTTTGACACGTGCTCCAAATTTGATTCGAGAAATTGAGAGAGAACATTGACGGCGCCTTCGACCGGGAATTCTTTCAGTGCATCGAGGGCGCGTTCATCCAAATCAGCGTGTGCAAGTTTTCCTAAAGACGAGGGGAAAATTACCGATGGCAATTCAAGTACTTGAGCAAATAGTATGGAATATATATTCGATATTTGAAGCCTAGCTGGTTTTTAAACCTGCACTATCTTTACGAAAACAACAAGTGGATTCACCCAATCTAGAAATCACAACTCATTACTACCAATGGAAAGATGATTATTACCTAATTAAAGAGATGATAGTCAAATAAAATTTCACGATATTGAGTAAATCAAATAATTGACAATGATGGAGAATAAAACCACTACATTACCTGAACGGTAAATTTCGTCCAATTTTGAAGCTACCTTTTCTTCTAATCCGTAAGCAATCAATTTTGGATAATCATCAGTTTTCACAGCATTGTCATCATCAGTGGCCGAAACATCATTTTTGAGAGTCACTTCCCCGTTATCTTCTGCCATGGCTATAACAGACAGAAATTTAAGGCATGATAATAAATTTGTACAATGTTCGGTAATGTCAGCTATGAATTCGATTATTGAAAATTGTGATATACTCAGTAGAATTCGCAAACGCAATATCTCTATGTTGTTCTGATTATATTAAATACCGAAGAACTTAAACGTATGCAAGGGCGATAAAAAACTGAGCGCGCCACCTGCCGAATATGCAAATAGACGAATCAGCCCTTCAAGGAACTATTTTACTATCTTCTCTAGGAAGTTTAAAACGAGTATCCGAATCTAATTTGAATAACAAGGGGAGGATAAAAACGTTTACCCCAGTAACAAACAAAATTATGTAAACTATAAACAGGTTTTAGGGGTTCGAACCACGGACCGTGAAGGTGTGAATGTGGCAAAAGAGAAAGGTGATGGGTTATAAACACCAGCCGAAAATTTGAATAAGTATCAGAACACAATGCGTAAATAAGCGGGGGAAGGCGATTATGTTAAAGGACCGGATTGAAAATTTCCGTCAACGCAGCGATCTCCAAGGAATTTAGAGCAGTGCAGCTAGGTTAGGGCTGCAGGTAACAGTCACTGGTTGCATCAAGAGAAAGAGATCGAATTATTAAGGACAAACTACCCGTAAACACAGCCGTATCAAGGGGCGATTCCTCGATTTGTTTTATAGAAAATTGGAAAAATCGGACCGAAGCGTGTAGCAATAGTCCCACTCTCATTGAAACCGGCCGGCTATAAACGACTCATGGCATGAAATTCGCAACTCGATCCACCTCCATTGCTCGAAAGGTGTGGAACACGGCAGCCGACAACGACTGACTAAGTTGGGTACAAATAGCAAAAAATCTGAAAAGCGGATTTTACTTACGTGCGGAATTTTAGGCCATAAAATTCTGAGGGTGAGTGGAAAGGGATGAAATGGGGAAGCGGCTGGACTGTATTTAAAAACTAAAATGAATTACCACGAAGGCGAAATGGCGGATCAACGTGATCGCATATTTCCTGACTGACCCGACGCGCAAAAATAATCTCGAACCCAAAGGGCTTGCGGCCATTTGCCAAACTGCTAGCCTTGCGAGTTCGCCTCTCAGACGATCGGTACACAGCAGGGAGCGGTCAGCGCTCCAAGCGGTTCGCTCTAGAGCTACAACTATACTCGTTTTGCTTTCCAATCCCACTAGAACTATCTTTCCTTTATCTAACTGACATTTTCCTTCGATGGAATAGGCACTAGTTATTATTTCTCGTCGATAATTCCAAACGATGAACTTCGGCTATGTCTCGAAATAAAGAACATCATGTTGGCTTTCTTTTGAACTTCGAAATTCCGAGGTTTCTAAAAATCCACAGTCAGTCTGATAGTCGCATCTATGCACAACTGCATCGTCAGCAATTGCAGTGCACGCATAATAAAGGACAATCAAGTTTTGGCGGCCATTTCGGTCAACTTCTTTGAAAACATACGGTTTGAATTCGATGTGAGTTCCCTGAGCCGTTCATCATCGCTAGATCCAGCGTTTTTACCTTTGTTTTTTAGTAATGTCTCCAAAAAATAAGAAAGAATTTTTTCAGTGAAGATGAAGACAAACAGTGTTCTATCGGTGTACCACCGATATCGTGGGTTGGTAACACTGAACAACTTGTTTGCATCTTTGCGTCTGCGTCGTGCAGGTCGTAGGATCGAAATAGGCGTGTCTCTTTTACATTCCTTGTTTTGTGCGTCCTTTTGTGTTGTTATGTCGAATCTCTCCTTTTTAAATTTTTAGCTTGAGTCAATTTCAAATAGCGTTTGGCATCATTAATCATGATCAAGTTACTATTTTGCATTTGGGTGTTGTACATAATTGGAGCGTTTTGCCAATTCGAATGGCAACCGAAAGACGCTTTCGACGAAGTGCGGAAAAAATATGACAAAGTGAACCGGGATAATTGTGAAGTGCAGAATTTATACGATTTGTTCCTTCCCGACGATGCCGTTTCTCACCTGCCGGATCTCAAAGACATCAATATCAACCCGATCTTCCCCAATAGAACTAATCTATTACATTTGCAGAATATGGCTCTCAGCAGAGCGTTCTTCTACAGTTACATTCTTCAAGCTCGATTCATTAGGCCAGCAATCAACGATACGTACGATCCTGGTATGATGTACTATTTCTTATCGACCGTCGCTGATGTCTCCTCAAATCCTCACATCAACGCGAGTGCAATTTATTTCGCACCGAATTCGTCGTACTCTCCTTCATACAGAGGTTTCTTCAATAAAACCATGCCCAGATTCGCTCCGAGAACTTTCAGGTATCTGAGTTGTTTCTCTCTAATCAGCCGGCGGTTGCGTTTTGTCTGAATTATAAACTTTCAATTTCCTATGGTTGGTTTTATTGTTGATACAATAGTTCTAACAACCTGCGCACCTTATTTATTGCAATGTGATATTTTCAATGTTTCTGTGCAGAGCTGACGATTTCAACGACCCCATCCATTTGGAGAGAATATCTACGCTAAACACGTTCACTGTCAAAGACTTGGGAGCGTTTTCGAATGAGAGCCAAAGCCACGATTACTCGTCAGATTTTTATCGGATAAACGAATGGTGAGTGCGTACGATAAAATATAGATTTCAGGTTCAATTAGGCTTACACATGCCGACGGAAAACGCGGAAACGGAAAGAGCTGAATGCGATGTGAGTTTAACTTCTCAGACTCAGTCAGTTTCACCAATCGGATCACTCATTACGTTTTGGCACAATCTTTGTCATGTTAATCAAGCTCTAACAGATTGTGCCAATAATTTTGATAATTGATGCAAATATACTTTTCAAATCGAAATTGGGTAACCATCACTCAGAACAGTTCACTCCGTTACTGCGCAAAAGAATTACTCTTGATGTATCTTATAATTAGCATTTCAAACTACAAAGCCTTACGAATAAGCATGTTCAAGTCTAAAAGCAGTACATTATTGTGTTCTATTGGCGATTTACTCTACAGTATTGTTGAACCAAAGCTTTTATTTATGATTAAGGTACGCTGCATGGCTACCAGATAATGTTATTGGACGGCATGATACGAAGACTACGTACCAAGTTGAAATCCGCTATGCAAATAACACTAATGAGACATTCACTTTCCACGGTCCTCCTGGTAAGATCCACTTTCTTTTCTTACTGCAAGAAATCAAGAGCAAAATCGAGATGAAAGTTCGAGTTGTTGAAGGGTTTAAATACTTTTGGGTTGAGAGTTACATTGATAATTTATCATTATTTATCTAATATCGTTTTCAGGCTCTGACGAGGTGCCGGGTCCTGTGAAATGGACCAGGCCGTACTATGATTGCCACAGATCTAACAAGTGGTTGGTGAGCGCAGCTGTCCCAATAGCTGATATCTATCCTAGGCACACTCAGTTCAGACACGTTGAATATCCTACGTGAGTGAAATTCCTATTTTATGTTTACACGAATTTCTTGTTTGCCCACAAGTTGAAAAAAATTGTTATTGCTGACCGGCTTTCTCCTGTATTAATTCTTTCTCTTTTCTATAGGTATACAGCTGTGGCGGTTCTGGAAATGGATTATGAAAGGATAGATATAAATCAGTGTCCTAAAGGTGAAGGAAATAGTGGTCCGAATCATTTCGCAGATACGGCGCGTTGCAAGAAAGAAACGACTGAGGTGAGTCAATGACAATTACTGTTCTCAGATTAAAATAATTACTTATTCACTTTGTATCATAAACTTTTTGTAATATTGACCAGAGCGGTAGAAGAGCGAGTTCTTGAAATACCTATAATGTGGTATAAGTTTTTCCAATTCGTACATGAATTCATGGTATATTGTCAAAAATAATCAACAGCATTAGGGACTTTTCTGCAATGAGATTTTTCATTGAGTAGGTCTTATTTTTATATATACAATATTACATGTCAAAATGATCCTTTCTGTTACAGTGTGAACCTTTGGATGGTTGGGGATTTCGACGGGGAGGATATCAATGTCGATGTAAACCTGGGTTTCGATTACCGGTCGTTTTACGGCAACCGTTTCTTGGTGAAATCCTAGAGCGCGCCACATCCGAACAATTCAATGACGGTTTTGATTGCCTCAAAATTGGATGTAAGAATTTCTACATTTTAAATATCTATTTCTGTCCATTTATACAGTTTCTAATTAATTTAAATTCTTTCAGGGAAACACAAATTGCCAATATTATGGGAGAAAGCGCCTTGGTTTATCAGAGAAAAATATTTAGACCGTTTTGAAGAGTACAGGAATCTGACCAAAGAGTGGGAAAAAAAGAACCCGCATCACAATAAAACTAATCCGTTCAGTACCAAGTTTTTGAACGTCCATCAAGCCATAGATTTTCTTAAAGAGGTTAAAACGACCAACTGCCACATGTGAGTGTTTTTTCCTCCTATGAAACTTGGACTTTGTTTTTGTAGTGTAGAAATCTGAGTGATATAGCTTTTTTCTAGGTTTAAACCTCAAGATTTACAACTGCGTGGGGACGTTAGTTTTGGCGCCGAAGAGTTCTTTAAAAACGAAGCTCAAATGGCCGTTAGGTTGGCGAATTTCATCAGCGCTTTCCTTCAGGTGCGTATTCAAAATTAATTTTTACATCTAATGCAAATTTTATCTTTCACGTTCGTCTGAATAAAATAACTTTCCATTTTTATTTTCTTTATTTTTTGGGCAACAGATAGTCGATCCTAAGGAAGTTTACTCCGGAAAACGGGTTGCAGACAAACACTTGTCTGAAGATCAAATGATGGGAGAGACGTTGGCTCTTGTTATGGGAGATAGTAAAATTTGGTCAGCCGCTACGTATTGGGGTCGCAACAAGTTTCCCAATCGAACTCTTTTTGCACCCTACGCGTACAAAACTAACCTCAATACACGTAAATTCAAAATGGAGGATCTGGCTCGCTTGAACAAAACTTGTACGTATTTTTTAATAATAATTCTCCAACGATATGGCAATTTTGCTCGTAGAGTTTTTTGTTTTAAACGTTGATAATATTTTTTCAGCTGAAGTTTACACGAACAAGCAATGGTTCCAGTTTCTCAAAGAGAGGTGGTCCACTAATACAGACAGTCTTGAAAAGTATTACATGAAAATCAAAATTCGTTTCAATGAAACGGGTGAACATCTAAAAAAATATGAGCATTATCCTAACTTTTATCGGTAAGCCTTCCATTTGTTGTTTCTCTATTTTAGATTTATTTATTTCTACTTCCTAATTCATGACATTTACATTGATTTTTCAGAGCTGCCAACCGCGACCATGGCTTTTGGTCTAACCCGTATTACGATTGCCACGGAAAAGTGAAAAAATGGCTTATCACTTATGCATCTCCGTTTTTCGGATGGGACAGTCTCCGCGTGAAACTTGAATTCAAGTGAGTTGCACCATTTTTAACCAAAATCGTGAGCTACTTTTTTTGTACAGAAAATAGATAGAAAAGTAAATGCTCTAATTTTTCACCAGCGTAGTTTCTATGGAGACTTTGAGGCCAAGTAATTTTTATGTTCGTTTTGAGTTGATTTTCGGGGGAGTAACAATCTGAGCTAATGTTGATTTTTTTTCAGCCCCAATACATTACGTCAGTTCTTGTGTAGTTTGTCAAAATTAATATTCAATCAGTTTACCTTCACAATATGTAGGAAATTTTTTTTTTTTCTCCCAAGTTAATATTTTTTTATTTTTTTGTAATTTATCTAGATTTTTCTAGAGTTCAGTTTTCCTCATATTCCTAGTTTCCGAATTTCCAAAATTCGTTTGAATTCTCTCGATTCCGAGTGTGGAAAAGGTGACATGAAAAGATGACAATATAATTGATGTCATTTTTATCAATCCTGAGTTGGTGGAACTTGTTTCTGGTCAAACTTACTGTTGCAATAATGAGTATTTTTGTGAAAAACGGTCGTTTCCGTCAAAAACTAATGACTCGAATGGGAAATTTCCTTAGGAAAAAATATATTTAAATTATATTGAGAAACTAACACTCTTTTTTATCAACGAACTGTATTTATATTTTCAGGGGCGTCGTGGCCGTATCTATGGATTTGATGCAGTTGGACATAAACCAGTGCCCGGACAAGTATTACGTGCCTAATGCTTTCAAAGGGACCCACAAATGCGACAAAGCTACCTCACGGGTAAGTTATATATTATATAAATTCAATTATTTCTCCTAAGTGAAAAAAAATTCGACAGTGTCTAAAGAAAAAAGCAAAAAAAATCCACTTTCCTTACCGTAATTTGAAATTGTAGATGGAAAAAAATCCTCCTGTTGTCACTCGTATTTTGTTTCCTTTTGAACGGGGAGCCAAAAGTTTCACTGACGCACTTTTTTGAAGTAAACTAGCACTAACGTCCATCACATTTCACTGTTGGGCGGTGTTTCCGATCGGGTGTCATGACACCCATCTATTCGGCGGAAAACTCCCCAGTACCGCGTTGTTGTTTTTGAGACACCCGGGCGAGAAACTCGGACCGATCGGTTGTTGTTGCAGTGCGTGCCTATACTGGGGAGAGGATTCGAATCCGGCGGCTACAAATGCGAATGTCTTCAGGGATACGAATACCCCTTCGAGGATCTCATCACGTACTACGACGGCCAGTTGGTGGAAGCGGAGTTTCTCAATCTGGTCGTGGACAATGCCACTAGGTGAGTGAACCTACAGGTTTCCCATTCCCAGACCTTCCCCCACCTCTATCCCCACTTCAGTAGATGCTTTTCTTGGGGACACCCCTTTTTCTCGCTTGGGGCTGCTTTGATACAAGCCGCCGCCCTGAGGGGGTTGCCACTTTTTTCAATCCCTTCTTCCACCGGATCGCACAACAGGTTTCCAACTGACTCCACCCTTCCATATGACGACCCCACCTTACCACCCTTCTTCATTAACTCCCTCTTACTTGCAAAACAAATTCCTACAGGAAACTGTTAACTTCCACCCTTGGGTCTTCTTCCCTTTTATGCACTAGCCAACTTCTTTTTGGCTCTTCATTTTTTTCTGTTTTTTTTTCCCCCCAATTTTTTTTCTGTCGCTCATGGGTTTTTTTAAACTGTAAAATCCCTTTCAATTTTGTTGGCCATTTAAATCGATTAGAAAGTTCTCTGAATAGGAATCAAAATATTTAAATAGAGAACGCAACGCAAATAAAATTGATTCTTTGGAAGTCCTAGTCCTTCTGTAGTAATTTTCCATCCAGAAACCAACACTTTTGAAATCCGCCGTCTCAACCAAGTTTAAATCTACCATTTTTTTCTTCTTTCTGTTACCTTGAATAACAAATTGCATCAAGTACTCAAAAACAAAATGTTTTCGGAACAAAAACCAAATTCGGTTGTTTCAACGAATTCTTCTATTATTTCGACGAACTTCAACAGTTTTCTTCCATTACCTATTTAAATTAGGTTTTTCAAAAACGCAATTACGGAAACAAAAAGCGAAATTTTTTCCACCAAAGTTGCCGCTATTTGAGCCTATATTTTTATTGTATTTTGAATTGTAGACTTACAATCTAGATTTCAATTTTTCTCTCCTAAAAAACACGTTTATTCAAACTTTTTTTAAAAATTGAGACCAGCGATGATTATACAAATTTAGTTTTGTATCAGAGTGATCTCATATTAGACATAGATATCAATTCATTTGTACATCCAAGATGTCATTTCAAGCGTCTGTTGAAGTGTCAAGATTTCGACTTATTTTAGGCATGTAACTGGTTAACATATCAAAATAACCCCAACCATTTTCTTCTTTCTCGCACTCCTAGTAATTATCAACGATGTTAAATAAACATACTCCCGGCTATGAATATTTGTCGGTCACGAGACGACCGCATTTTCGCTCGCCCTTTGTGTCAAACTTCCGCCAGCAGATCTTTCAGCGCCTAGACCCATTTAAAACCCCATCGACCTCTCCGGCACAACTCGTGAACCGAAAAACCTTTGTGCAGAATAATAGCTGCTAGCTTCTTTCGCCCCTTCTTATATTGTACTGTGTATCCTATTACTCCACCTGTTTCCCATAAAACTAGTTGAGATTTTTTCTAACCCGCCGACCATCGTCTGAATGAGCTAGGAAGCTGGTAGGGTCGCTCCTCTATTATCTAAGGGGTAACAAACTGAAGATTATTATTATATTTGACTTTATTATTATATTTTTTATTATTGGCTTAAGTTTTTTGTATTGGTTTAAGATGATTTTTGCACATTTTTTTGCTCTTCTTTCTACGAGTGATTTCTACATTGATTATTCATCGATCTACTCCTTTTTTATTTGTTTATTTTTTTATTTCTACCGTTTTTGATCTTGTTTTATTTATTTTATTTTATTTATTTTTTGTTCGATTGAGGTACGTTTTTTCTTGCTGGATAGCATGGAATAATTGAACGGTAGGTATTCGTATCGTCACAAATTTTTTTAACCAGTTAGACATTTTGCTCATGATAGTACTTACTTGGTTGT
Organism: Tupiocoris notatus; assembly: GCA_037159825.1. Lineage (NCBI taxonomy): Eukaryota > Metazoa > Arthropoda > Insecta > Hemiptera > Miridae > Tupiocoris > Tupiocoris notatus. The sequence continues at coordinate 108,186 of JASJUZ010000672.1, read as the reverse complement.
GTCTTATTCTTCCCTTGTTACTACTATCGTGCCACGCTGGTAATATCAACAAGGTCACGCTTCGGCCCTTCGCGTTGTAAGAACTCGTCCCCTCAGTGCGTCGCTCCTTTTTTTTCCGCTGTAAAAAAAACCATCATCAATAGACGCTCGTTTTAGAGCAAAAGTGATTCGTGAAAATTATTTAATCAACTAAATGTTTCTGGGAAGCGTACACCGTAGCGAGTTTCCGTTTTTCTGTTTATTATAGTCCTAGAGCCAGCTCGAAAAAATGGTCACAAAAGGTGTATAATTTTTAGATTCAGAAATTAAAAGGGCCTACTTTCCTGAACACATAAATGCTAGTCTGCCGGCTCAAAGCCGCTGGAATATGAAATGGTGCAAGTCCAAAGTTGCTCTGTTCAAGTATCATAAAACTCACGATATTTTTATTCTTGCTAATTCAGATTCTATTGGCTTCTCTAAGGTATTATAAGAGAGGCGCCGACTCCAAAAAGCGACCATGGAATGGTGAAAACTAAATTCGTTCGATCATTTGGTAAATGGGAAATGATTATTTTTTATATTATTTGGGGAGGTGGTCCAATCCATAAGGAAGTGGTCAGGTCTATACGAGTGGAAAAATAGTCTGTAAAATGTATTTGGTGATTGAGTTGCTGTGAAGTTGGGACTTTTTATTTTTATTTTAATACCGACGGAAGACAGCCTCAATCACATTCAGTGACCAATAATTTCTTATAACGAAAATTTCAGTCTTTGAAAATGACTAATCTTAAAATATTCTTATGCGTGTTAACGAACACCACCAAAAACTTCTTCAATGAAATTATGAATGCCAACAATTGGACGAGCATACTTCGAGTGTTAGGCAACTGATTCTCACTATTTTTGTATCATATAAGTAAAAAATAAATGACTGAAACTGGAAACATAAGCCCAACTGCTCTGGATTACGACTTCCCCGATTTAGTAGTGAACAAAAAAGAGCCCTTCGTACCTGAGGTGAACACCCTCAGCATCAGAAGTGGACATCTACTGCACCAGTAGTGAATGCCCCTTGTCCGCTTTTAGTTCTTCACCTTAAGAAAAAAAAACTTTTCTCTTGTCTTTCTGGGAAAAAATGCATCCAATAAAACAGCTTGTAGTAAAATATCCTAATTTACCAAAGGTGTACTGGGGTGTTCAGCTCTGGTGCATGAGCTCTATCTTTTACACTAGTAGTGAACATTGTATAACAATACAAAATCTCAGTTCAAAACATTATTAATACGAATAATCAATTTCTTCAACCTAGAGGTGAATAACTGCTCATAAACCTAAAATACTGCAAAAACAATCAATTTATGTTAAATACTTCATTTCAGTTTTTAGCTATGTTCACAACACGTCACCTTCCAAAACAAAGAAAACAGAGTTAAGTAACTGAGGGGTTAATTTTCACTTCAGATTTTCAGAACCGACTCATTCTTGAATAGTTACTTGGTGGCACTAAAAAAAGAACTGCCCAAGTTTTCCAAACAACTTATCGGTGTTTTTGTCCGCTACTGGTGCCATGTCCGGTACTGAGGCATTTCCCTTATAGCGAACGTTGATCTAACTGATTTAGTTCGAAATGGGATTTTCCCAACGACGATTTCCTTTGTCATTCGCCCGTTAGCTAGTCGGTTATGGCGAGAGGACGTTGGAAACGTTGAAGTTGTACGAGAACAGGTAATGTTTATGTGAACCTGCCCTTCTAGAAATGGCAAGGGGATCCTCAGTGTCGTCTCGGTGCTCTCAATTATCACGATCCGCTAGTTCTCACACGGACGGAGGTCATTTAGTTAAATTAATGTGGCCTGCTACGAGGAGCTATGGATAGAAGGCGTCGCTAAATTCTTTGTCCACCTTCGCTCCTCCATTCATTATCTGCGTTTTATATTTTCTCTCCTTAGGGCTCCAAGCTTCTGTCCACCCTTTCATCTCTTTCTCCATTGGATTTTTTTCATTCTTGAGTCTGCAAATGCGCGAGATAAAGGTGGAATGACTGACGGTGAAGGATTCACACTGAGTATTCGGTTATGATAACCAACTGTCGATTGTCCACGGCTGTCACTCGGATCTGGTACCATCATCTTGCTCTATTCATCAAACTACCCCTTGGCCTATTCAATTTTGACAGGTCGCTCTGATATTCCCGTACAGTTTCATAACCTCCCCCTCTCGGTCTCCCCCTAGCCCCCTTGATTATACTCCCTAGCCGGATTGTCCAGCTCGTCTTCCTTTCGAAGATAAAGGTGTTGCCTTACATCTCGGTTTTTGTCATTTCATAGCAGCTGGCGCCCTATGATTTTTCTATTTGTGTAGCCGCTTGCTCATTCTAGAAATCATAGTTATCCTTGAAAATGTGATATTTCCTTCAATGAATGAAATTATTTAAATAGATAGTATCCTAGTACATAAATATATTAAATGTTATTTTTCAACCGACTTCAAAAGAAAGAGGTTACTCAAATTGACTTGTGGTCTTTTTTTCCATCAAGTTAATTTATGGGTCAAACTTATTTCCAATTTATATTGATTTAGCCTGAGTAGGTAAATTCAAATCCCTGCCCTCTCTATCCCTTGAGCCCATCTTTCTTGTACTTTATCCCCTCAAGTGTCCTCTGTGTTCCTGTAAAAATATTGATCTTGCATATTGGCTCTCGAGCTTGTTTAGCTTCAATAGAAATAATATTCGTTTTTCAGGTATGACATGTTCAAGTGCAGGATTGCAGGAGCAGCTGGTACTCAAGGCAGTCTCGTGATACTGTTAACGGTTTTACTATTTTTGAAATTAGTTAGCTAAGATTGGTCAACTTTTGATGTTCATTCACATTTTATGTTTACGACTAGGAAAAAATATTCCTTCGTGTATTTCTCTAGCTTGAAGCTACACTATTTGTCAGAGTCGATTAATTATTTCGATTTTCTACAGACGTATTCTACACCGTAACGTATGCATAAGCCGCTATTTAACAATTCTATACACATTGAACGCCTTATGATCGCCGAATTGCGTACGCTTTTATGAATTTTACAACTGTTAAATCCATGCTCCCTTATGAGGAAACATGTGGACGTGTTATCACTAAGTTCTTTCATTTAGTGTCTAAAAATTTTCATGCGATATGTTTCGTTTTTAGGGTGGATAATTTTTATTACTAGTTGTGCACAACTCGTTCGACTTGAACTTGTAAAAAATGATTTTATTGTTGGTACAAACCTCTCGTTAGCTAATAGAGAATTTCTAGTTAAGGTTATGCCTGTTATTGTATTTTATTACAATATTGAAAATGTTTATTTTCTTCATATTTTAAAGATGCGATCATATGAACGCAATTATTATTTTTTCGCTTTCAGTTATTTTCAGGATTTTTGGACATAGTTTACGCTTGAAATTAATTTTTTAGCACGGTCGTAGATACACGTAGTGAAGTCACCCATCTGAGGAGGATTGGGTTACATGGGAACTGTAATAGATTGGGGAGCACATTGAGTTCTAATCGATAGCTTGTTGGCAAATGGAGACCGAAATTTATACACGAAAATATTAAGAAATAGTCCTCTTCTGATCGGTTGTCCTACGCCAAAAAGACTGATGCCATTTACTGTCAATAGGGTTAAACGTCCAACAATCGGTATCAAAATTAAGTGCGAGAGTTCATGTTGAGGTTTTTGAATGGCTCAAAGCCATTTGTACGCATTCTCCCTCATTTTTGTACAATGTTCGATATTATGTGTACAGAATCTCAAGTTTCACTTCGCTTGACGCCAAAGAGCCAAACAAACAAAGTTTTTTTTCTACTTCGTTCTAAAAAAAAAATGCCTGGCTAATGATGAGATTTTTTGAGCTACTCATTTCTCCGTTTTCGCTTGGGCAACTTAGAACATGTAAATCAATGGAAAAACATTTTTCAACAATAATCCCCGACAGGATATTGCTATAAAAAAAAATACTCAAACCTTGTCTTATTCTATGCGTAGCAAGTTGTAATCAAAAGATGGGAAAATTGCTCATACGATCGATGACTGCGAATACATAAACAGGTTCGACAGAAAGTTGAATTTCCACAATGAAAAAATTATATTTACCTAGGTACTTTTTTATAATTTTCAATAAAATAGGTTTTTATCATGTTGAGAACTACTTAAAATTTATACGCACACATCTCCGTCCATCGTTATTGGTAATTGTAGTATAGATTTTTCTATAGCCATTATTTCTGTTTTCTTTAGGGAATTTTTTTAGCTCTAGGATTTTATTTGAAAAAATCGTTAGTAAGTAGGTCTAATTGCCGCTTTTACCGAACATTTTTACACCCTGGGTGACCAAGTAGTCGTTTCTAGCAGTCATGGATTTTACCAGTAACTTAAATGTTGAGTGGTTGGTGAAAGTGGCCATAAGGCGATGACTGTAGTTAGCTTAGATTCTATAAAGTTGGGGTAAAAAATATAAAAATGTGTACGTTATTTATGAATTTGTATAACATAGGTATTTTGTAAGTCCGTCCATTGAAGATGTAATATCGTTGCAATTTATTGTGATATTGTTCACTCCATTAACGTACGAATTTTATATTGCATTATAATGCGGTACTGACATTTATACAAATAAAATGAATCTCACTATTCTTTGTAGATAAACTGCGTCTTTTTCCCCTACTTACTCTTCTTGATGATTTTGATTTTCGAGGCGAAGATTAAAACCAAAGCGTAGGAAACGGAATTTTTCTAGCATTTATAAAAGGAAAAAAACTTGACCAAAACTCAGAATTCGAATCCGAAAGAAAGAACCAAACCGAATGAATTTGGGAAAATGGAGTATTTTGCTGAAGAACAACTAAAATAACATCTGTTTTGGTAATTGTCGACTTGGAGATACGTCTGAGGGCGCATACCTGACTCGGGAATTGAAGCAGTATTTAAAATAAATGAAGCAATGTAAATAAAATAGTGTCACCTCTAAATTGAACTTTTTTCTAAACTTTCTTTAAACCGCGGAACAAAAAAACTCAGGATTTATTTCTGAGGTCCCTCCTTAGTAATATACAATTACATAAAATTATATTGATGAGTTTGAATAATCTAAAATGTTTTAAATAGGTATATACAGAATATAGGTGTATAAATTATATCGAAGCTCGGCTTCAACATGGTTATGACTTAATTAGGCGTTCCAATTATTTTATTTTATTTTTTCTCGACTATCTTAACGACCACTTCGTCCACAAAGGTCCAACAACTTCAAAACATCTGGCTTTTGTTCTGCATTGATGTGGGAACTATGGGAAAATTTTACGAATCCTAGAGCAGACGGTGGAGGGAAAAAATTGATTTTTCTTCCGTTTATCCTTGAAATATTATTGGAGTGGTCAAGGATAATAGACAAATGAGCGGTCAGCGCTTGTTGAAAAGCCTATTCGGCCGGCCGTCATTATTGTTAGTCGAGTTGAAAGAAAAAGAGCTCGCCAGTCCCTTAAGATCGAAAATACAAATAAAATCTTTGTAAAGCATTTAAGGACTGCGGGGGTCCCAGCCGTCGTGCGAGTATAATGAAACTGGGAGGGCTGTTTCGCTGAGTGATTGGCGCTAGAGTGGAACCTCTCCCTCAACGGAGACCTTTGCCAAGACTATTGAAATGTCGTAATCCGTTAGCATTAGAAAAAAATGTACATACGCACATTGCTCCTTCCTTCAATATGCAGCCGGCTGTTTGATCCTCGAAGGACGGACGGTATTATAATGTTTGCGGAAATCATTATGGAAATAAAAACCCCTTGCAACGCTGCGATAGCAATGTGCTGGTTTCCTAATAGTAAAACATTTCCGATTGGCGATATTTTCGTAGAAAAGAACCATTTATTTAGTATAACGCTACTTACTGTGCTTGGTTTTTGGTTTATTATTCAATAATGAACCATCTTCTTGGTTGAGTCGTCGCATCTCTCATCGTACTGGGTTGGTGAGGGGGAGAAGAACCAGGCGACTTGTTCTCCGATTTTTTATTTACTGGCCGAGCACTTTCGCCCCTTCGGGCATCCTCAGGGCGATGTGGAACCATAGGTTACCACAGCCACCATAGGTTACCTGGCTGTGGTAACCTATGGTTCCACATCGCCCTGAGGATGCCCGAAGGGGCGAAAGTGCTCGGCCAGTAAATAAAAAATCGGAGAACAAGTCGCCTGGTTCTTCTCCCCCTCACCAACCCAGTACGATAATGAACCATTGTAATCGCTCAAGAAAAAAATTCTAAAATTTCGGGGGCGCTGGAGACCATTTCGGGGTCGATAGCTTTTATTGGTTTTCGAATTATTGAAGCTTTTGTGTAGAATCGTCGAGGTTTCCGGTAGAAACTTACACTATTCGCGTTCTAAAGTCACGAATCTGTGTTTTTTGCACACTATTTGTTTTCTGGTAGTTAGCTCGTTTTTTTTTTCAATTTCGCAGAAATGCACACATTTCTTAATTCGTTCGAAATATGAAAAGCGCTAATTGCATGATATATTCCGAATCTAAAACCTTTATCAGTGCTCAATCAAACCACGTGTCAAATTAGTTGTTCCCCTATTTTTCAGTCAATGTATTACACTTTTCTCACTGTGACCAGTAAATCATTGAGGTAAGTATTGTAAGAAATATACTTAATATTCAATATAAAAGTTAGGTAGGTACTTACATTTTATTGAGACGAAGAAAAGTACACGCAAATGACACTAAAACAGCGAATTTGTTCGATTTTTTAGGAAAAAATGTCCACTCTCATGCCATTAAATGTCATCATTAAAACCATTTCTATGGCACCTTACAACGTCAGAACCGTAGCTAGACTGAGAGCGTTTAGTAATTCCTATCCTAAGCACAAGTCCTCCCTGTCCTATTTTTCAAAAATTTCTATTGAAACTAGGAATCGCTAGTGCGAATCGAATTGCACAACTAGACGATCCCGTTGACCGTTGACTTGGCCCATTGTTCGCCATGCTCTATTCAATCATAGATACGTTTTGAAAGACGAACAGTCCATTGGGTCTAGTGACTCATTTCAACACCCTAACGACTTTCTAGCTCGTATGCATTTCCGTGCAATGTGCATCGTTTTCTATGAATGCCTAGTAACGTACGGTACCGAGATTTTCTTTCCGTCCCATATTGAACTTACCACGTGGAATGGTCTTGTCGGCGGGAGATCTGAAGCTGATGGTGCGTTAACCCTTTCGCCATCTGCTGCACTTCTATCAGGAGATGGGAAGAAGGGAAATACGCGCTGTACTCACAATGGCGAAAGGTGCAGCGTTGCATAAAACTGCATGCGATGACGCAACTCGCCCTTTCTCACAATCGCAGGCCACCCTATTCGCACAACAGCTAGCCCTTTTACGTACATTTACTTTTATATTTACCTAGTGAAGAAATTGGAGAAAATAGTACAGGATATTAGAAGTGGACTATGGAAATTGTTGAGTGATTAACAAAATAAAAACGCCTATTTTCTATGTTGAGCTGGAATAAGAAACTTGTCAAATCGTAGTTGATCTGGCTGCTGATTCTATGCATCTAATTTTTATTGATGATAATTAATATGATATTTTTTGGAAAGGCATATACAAAGTCAAAAAAAGTAGTTCAAATTAGTTGAAAGTAAACGAGGACAGCTTTCTCTTGCGCAGATTTCAAATCATGAAGTCACTGAGGAAAATTCGATATCACAAGAAGGGAACTTTCTGATAATTTTGAATAATATTTTAAACCAGTGGTGTGCATAAATCACACAGTACTTCCATGTTTGAGTCGCTAACAGGTATAACCAATTATAAAATCAATAAACTCATACAAAGGGCAACGTTAGGCAACTGCAACTAATGAGAATTAGCGTTTGTATTAATCTAATACAAACGATATTTGGATAAAGCGGATGAACGGTATGTGACCCTAGCGTTAAAAATCTATTGCCATTCACCCGCCTGAACAACATTTCAGGGCCTTGAACATTTAAAAAAAATTTTCAAGTTTGGGGACTGCGAAGGTTATTAAACACAGAAAATAAGCGAACAGCTCGGATGAGATCCTAGCTACAAAAAGTTGTCGTTTACTCGCCATCATGAACACTTACCTCAAGTGTCATAATTTTTTTTATTATTGCTGCTTTTAAAAATCGAAATAATGAAAAGGCGCATTAGGTGGACGTACAGCGTGTGATCCAAACCATACGAAACACGTTGTGTGAATTTTTATGGTAAGAATACATAAAACTTCGAAAACGTTCCAATAAAATAACTGAAAATGCAAATTACGAGTAAGAACGGTGTGTGACCCTCGCGATAAAAACCAATCGTCCTTCAGTCGCGGATACAAACGTTTTTCACCGTTTATATTGTTCATAATATTATATAACTCGAAAAAAATCCGTGTTGTGATTTTTATTTTTAATCGATTCTAAATAAATTTCCTCAAATTGCTTCCATAGAAACTATTTTTTGAAAATAAGTGAACGTGGCGAATAAATTCCTTAGTTGATACTTCATAATTAAGTATAAAAATCAAAAACTTTGATTGAATGACTCTAAATCTTCGCGATTGGCCACTTTTCACTCTAAATTCCAATTCTATCTTTAATTTCCCGTAGGAATGAGTTACAACATATTATTGAACAGTCCTGTAAGTTTTTGCAATGAATGTTCAACGTTGAAGAACAAAAAAGCGGTAGACTAACAAAAAAAAAACTGAAAATGGGAAAACTGACCGTTGAAAAAAATACTGAACGTGAAATTTATGTTGTTTTGACGACAAATTCGGATTCAGCGTTAAATTTCCATGAAGAGTAGCTTTCGAACTCGCTGGTAAGCAAAAGTTTGATTTTTTACATTGCCGAAGCCAGCAGAGCTCAAAAGTTCGGCCGGTCAGAAGCTCGGTTTACGAAAATAATTTCTCCGGCTCTGTTTGAAATGTTTTCACCGAATTTTTTGCTATGTACGTGTGTAATATGTTCAAATGAAGACTCCTGCATATTAAAACAATTGATTCACATTAATTTTGACCCCGAAAATCACAGTTAAAGGTCAATTTTTGAGCTTTCAAAAACTGAATTTTTTGGACCACTTGCTGATTTTTCCGAGAAATAAAAAAAATCACAAAAACACATCTTGGTAAGACACAACTTTCCTGAAAATTTCAGATTTTTATCTGTATTGAGAGACGAGTAAAAAATCGTTAACTGTTCGGTTAAAAAAAATCGCAGGGGTCCCCCTTGGATTTTTCGTGAAAACTTTTTTAAATTCGATTTAGCTCAAATTCAGCATAATGATAGTTTATGATGTGTATATCAATAATATATGCTCCATTATTCGTTGCTTTTGCCCTAAATAGATGAAAAAAATGTTTAAAGTTGAAATATGCGGTTTTTCGTGTATATTTCACAGATAATGTTGAATACCGCACAAACTGGAAAAATGGACAGGTACATTGCGCGGGGAAAATGTGTTAGATTTAATTACCCAACTTTGGTATATTAAAACTTCGGAATTGACGACTTTTTGTTTTAGTTATCACAGGTGCAAGTTACAAATCTTGGAAAACTTCAAAGTTGGACATGTTATCTCCGCGAAAACCTCAATAAATTACGTTACGAAACATGTAAAACCCACCACCTTCCTACCTAATTATAGTCACTACTATACATACTATACATGACGGCTATTCATACTGAGGGGAAACTATATAAGGAAAGTTACAATTCTGGTGCGCTTAGCTTCTAGTGAGTTATAATGTAGTGAATTTTATTCAGTATAATGTAAGATTGTTACTAATGATGGCCTAATTGCCGAAATCGATGTAACAATTTTACTCATTTAAAATCAGTGGAATTTTTGACAATCTCTTTGTGAAATCGGATTCCATAATCTCAGCTCGAGCGATTAAGTAAAAATCCGTTCCGAATTCGACTTTTCGGAAGATCGCAATACTTCCATTTACTACCTAAACGTGGAAGTAAAAAGAACTTGTTGATTATATGGAAATATAAATTATAAGACAGCCTAGACATTATTTAGGAACTTACGCACCTTCATGTTTAAGTCATAAAGAGGATACACGCTAAATTACAGCTTCGTTCGAAACGAAAGTAACAAAATTTTGTGCTGAATTATCTGTCGCAAAATTGAAACAAATGATGCAAACTCAATGTTAAAAATATTCAACAATAAGAACTACATTATTTTGGTGTAATTTGAAGTAAAATAAAAAAAAAATAAAAAAATTTAAAAATTAAATTAATTAAAAAAAAATTAAAAAAAATTAAAAAATTAAAAAAATTAAATTAATTTAAAAAAAAAGTCTAAAAGCTTCTGCGTATGGTTTTCTTCCAAAAAAATGTTTTCAACCTTCCTATTCGTAATTTATTAAAGCTTTGGCGTAAGGGTTTCTTTAAACAAATTTATATACACCTTCATTTTCTCAATAGTCTATTCAACTTCGGTTTGCTTACCGAATCGACTTTTATTTAAGTATTCGTTCAAACCACGCACCGTAACGTTACCGCCGCAAAATCAAGTTCAAGGTCTTTCGAGCGGCATGGAGGGTTAATTGTTGAGGTAGGACTTGTAATAACGGCAAAAAACCGACCGACCTAATTTACAAACAACTGTGTTTTCCCCTTTGTGAGGAAAAAAACTAGTTAAACACCTGTCTGCATTATTCCTTGTACAACATAAAAATGTTTGGGGTTGGTTGCGAAAACTTCCCTTTATTCAGGAATATGGGAAACCGCAAACTAGTTCAGATCACTAGACTTGCTCTAGTCAGCCATTGTCCACTGAGGCAGCTGTCTATTTTGAATACCTTATAGCACAAGGATATTGTCAACTGTTTGCAAAATTATGTAGATACGTGAACCTTGGTAGCTGAGAAAGATAGTTAAATTAATATAGAATATTGATAACAAAATATATTAGTGCATTGAGAAAACATAAGATAATAATAAGAAAATACATTATATTTTTCACAGTGAGGGCACGATTTTTGTCAAATTAACCCGATAAAATGATTTTATGTAAATTGTTCGTTCGAGGTTTGTTTCAGTATTAAAAAAAGTGACGTCATCCCCGCGCATAGTTTAACTTTTCGATAATTTTTCTTCGTAAAGAAAATAGAGCTATGCTCGTTTGAATTCAGTAAACTTATTTGTAACAAAACTGCAGGACATAGTACCCAGGTGAGATCAATTTCTCAGGAAAATCAACCCTCCTAAGAATACATAAAGAAAAGGAAAATGAATATTATACGCCTCAGTGCATTCACACTATAATTATTCTGAGTTACACAACTAAGTGAATGACAAAAATTAGTTAGAATTTCCCCATATTCTTCCCTTTATGTAACCGAGCGCTTTCTCCCATTTTGGCATCAGCGGAGCATAGATCTTTGTTGCACCTACCTACAGCCTCATAAGAACTCGAATAGTCGAAGTCTTAATAATTTTGTCAGTCATCGTTTCTACTCGTTGATGGGATTTACCACAAATGTGAATGTTAGGTACGTACATATGGCAATTAATTAAGAAATTTTTACCTTAAAAGTGTTATTTCACAGTACATTGAAGTATTTCTTCAGCTGATTTTAGATTGCCCGGAGCGGTTGAAGATAGTTCACGTGTGCACCTACTATATCGTAGACGTTGGAGTGTAATGCAATTTGCCCTGTTCCTTTTGAAATTCGTTCCTCTCTCGTCAATGGGAAAAACGGACGGACGGATCGCTTTGCGGAATTACGGTCTTCAAGATGCGTAACAGCTACATGCAAATTAGTCAGTGCTCTTCGGGGGTCGGGTTTATTGTATTTCTGGAAGTCACGTCCTGCGATATTTGCGACCAAACGCTTTTGACTTCTGTTTACTCTACGAGGGTACGTCAGCCATTGAGCGGAAAGAACCGAAGAGAAATGACTAATGACACCGAGTACGTGCTTATAGCAAAATCTCAAGACGTATTGTTGCAGTATAGAACAAAAATTGACCCGGTTGGGGGTGAAGATTTTCCACACCCTATCCGATCGGCGACCAACGTACCAAGTCCGGTCTGGGATCTCACACCTCGACAACCGGACCTTCATCGCTTACCTTTTCCTCTTGACTGATTTATGTTCTCTTTAATCGATACCTGTAATAAATCTTAGTTGGATTATGTCATGGGGGAAACGCGAATGCAGGATGAGGAGTTGCCGCCAAGGGAAGAGCGATCGAAGACCGTATGCAAATTTGAGGCTTTCGAAGATCATTATGTTCCTTTTGCCAAGTGTGAAACACGTTTGAAACCTGTTGTCCGGTGCTAGGAACCTTTCAAAGAGGGATCTTCCGAACACCCCCGGACGTGATAATAGTCCCCGACACATCGGGATCTTCTCTCATCGCAGTGATTGGGAAACATCAACGGTCTTTCCCTTGTCACGCACATAAATATTATCTATTGTCACCCATTGAGTTCTTCGTCGCATGAGAAGTTCGTTGGGATGGCCGAGGTTTTTAAAAATATGCAAACTAACGGTCTGTCCGCCGAATCTTGGGATAAAACGAAAGCCCACCTCAATCGAAAATGTCCGAATGTACGAGAAAAACGCTGCATACCAAAGCATGCATTTCAGCGATTTATTATTACTTTGCCGTCCTATCACGACTATCCGCATTTCTGAACGTTCCCACCGAACTACAGATTGGTAACTATATAAGGAAACTCCATATAGCAACTATCGTCTTTCAATCATTTGCATTTTTCTAAATTGTAGTTATCCAAAAAAGCTAAATTAATCACCTAACGATATACTTAGCTTAAGAAAGTGTTTGACAAGCATTCCAAAGAGTATAGAATGTTTTTTATAGCTCTAGAAAATCTCGAGTTATGCCATCTTGCCGAATTTCTCAAAATCTCAAATCGCCACACAAAAGCTGCGATAACTCGACAACCATTAAAACTACTGACTCCGTTATGGTCTCATCCGATTCAGCGTCCAACAATAGTGTATGCTCACGATATGAATAAAAGTGCTGCAAATTCAGTGGATTTATATTCCTTTGTTTTAATCGTCCACAAACAAAAAAAAATGTTGAGGCGGGTTAGACATTTTTTCGAAAGCGATTACAATGGTTTGGTATTGAATAATAAACCATCGATTTTGGTTTATTATTGAATAATAAACCATAACGATTTTTTCAATCAATTATATTTTTATTATTATTATTGTTTTTACCATGTTTTGAGCCAACATTCCCCCTTATGTTTTACTTATCCGATCCTTAATTTATCCTTTTGGTTTATTATTGAATAATAAATCAAAATTGTTAAATAACTAAGTGCAGTAGATTTGAAATATGTTTTCATAAATACCAAAAAAGTGAGTAAGTAAAATTAAACTCAATTATTGAATAATAAACCAAAATCGATGCAAATTCTCCATTGCCGATGAGCTTAACTGACCCCCTGAGTAAAAGTGTCAAGATGTAATAACCGCAGTACCTTGATGAGATATAGCTCCCTCATCCTGTCACATCATGACTCAAAAAATATGCAATGAAAAAAGGAAGAGGATTCAAAGGAAAGAGATTTCCTGAGGATTCTTTCAATCTAAAAAATTGAAGAATTGAATCTAAATCAGCGAAAAAAAGAACTTAACTATTTATCTTTTTAGTATTTTTCAAACCTGTTGAACTTTATAAAAGATTTTTTCATTCAACTCTATTTTTTTTAAACCATATTTCGAACCAACATTCGCTCTTTTGTTTTGCATAAGGAAGGGTGGCAAAGTGAGTGGTTCAAGCTGGTTAGTAACTAGGGTAGATGACGTAGACATCCCCTAGCCTCATTTTTTAGCAACCAACGTGGAAGATGTGATATCTTCCTACAGTATTTATAAATAGAACATAGAAAACTAATCCAAGAATAGAATTGTTAGCCACCGGTCATCGTCTCGAGGAAGAGAGGATTTTTACTCCCATGTTTACGTAGTAAATGGAAGTACCTACTGTGGTCGTCCGAAAAGTCGAACTCGGAACGGAGGTGAATTTAGAAGAAATGTTCACAGTGCTGCACTCAGAAATACTTTCCGAACAAGTGTCAGTGTGTCTGTGGTCAAAAAATAAGATAACTCATCATATCTCCGTGAAAAATCAGAGACCCCAAATGCAATTTTTGGAGAATGTCCCCCCAGTGATTGTACAAAATTAGCTGTTACTGGATTTTGGATAACACACAGTACTTCCGAGATAGAACCGTTCAATGTTTTTTCTATTTTGATTTTTATTACAGCCTATAAAAGTAAATATTTGTCTACGTTTGAGGTCTCAAAATGCAACGTTCTTGAACCAACTTGCTAGCTCAATTCTAAGGGTATTTTTGGGGGGTTTTGAGGGGGAGAAAATTCATATTTTCCAAGGTTTTTCAGAAAAAGGTGTACGTAGTATCAAATTATATAGATTTTTGGACGCTGAATCGAATGAGACCATTGCGGGGTCGATAGCTTCATTGGTTCTCAAGTTATCACAGCTTTTGTGCCGAATTTGGGAGATTTTTAGAAATTTGACATGAGGGTATAACTCGAGAGTTCTTGGAGCTATAAAAATCGTTCTATACTCATTGGAATGATCGTCAAACACTCTCTCCAGCTGTATCGTTAGGCAATAAGTTTAGCTTTTAATTAGGAAATTAAGAAAAATAAAAATGATTAAAATTACAATAGTTGCTACGGAGTTTTCCCCTATAGTTACCATCTGTTTTTCGGTGGGAACGTTCACAAATGTTCGGAATATTTAAAATGACAAATGGATAGTCTTCTTAAATCAATATTGAAGCGAAATAATAATAAACCACTGTACAATCATTTGCAGCGTTTTTAATGTTTAATTACATATCAAATTCTTGCGTGGCTAAACATTTTTCGAGCTTAATTGTTGAACGGAAAACGTCACAACTGAGAGTTTGATTTGCATTCCGATTTAACTTCAATCGCGAGATATTCTATCGTTCGACGGTTACTCCGTGTTTTCCATAGCTTACAAAAATGAGATGCGAGTGGTTCAGCAAGAAGATTATGCTGATCACTTCCCCTCGTCCCTTGTCGGGTCTAATTTGGCCTGCTGGACATATCCTGGACGGTCGGAAGATACAAAACTTCGTACACTTGAAGGTAGCGAAAGAGGAAAGAAGAACGGCTAAAGGTTGGAGGGTGTACGCGTGAGAAAAAAACAGCCCGATATAGAGAACTCCCTCGACTGGACTGCCAACAACCCGCAAATAAAAGGGGTGAACCGCTTGAAGGTCGGCTGGCCGGTGTCGATACGCAAATGCGATTTGTCAGTTGGCGCCGAAATTAGGACTGAGTAGAATCGCCATTAATCGGAATCATATATGAACGATCTGTTTCCAAACCTATTTTGCGGTAACCGCATATTCTCTATTTTATTCAATAATAAACCGATAACAATAACTGCAAAAAATATCATTTCCTCACCCTCAGAATTGGATTTTTTTTGCATTTCAACATGAATGTACAAAATGTATAACGCGCAGATTATACATTTTTTTAAATGAAATATGGATCTGTAAGCCTCCATGAAATCTATTTAACGTTCACTCTGCGCATTTCAAGTACCTACGTCGATATTGAGTTTATATGTTCAATAAATTGAACACTAACATTAAATCACTTCACATCTGAGCTGAATCAAAAAGAAATAAAAACGCTGCTAATGATTATATATATAGTGGTTAATTATTCTTTCACTTCAAATATTAATTAAGAAGATCCATTTGTTATAGTAAATGTCCCGAACATTTGTGAACGTTCCGACCTAAAAACAGATTGGTATTTATAATTTAAAAAAAACTCGTCAGCAACTATTATTCTTTACGTTCAATAATGATTTAAGAAGATTATTGATTTATTTGTGATAGTAATTATTCCGGACATTTGTGAACGTTCCCATCGAAAAACTGATTGTTAACTCTAGGGGAATTGAGCCATTTCAAGGCGAAGATTGATTTTTGTTGACAATTTCAAGAATTTAGCCATACGGCGTACGGCAGACGGACAGATTTTTATAATTGGATATTCGGTTACTACATACCACGTACACATTTTTCTGAAACACCCTGGAAAATATTAATTTTCTCCCCCTCAAAACCCCCCAAAAATACCCTTGAAATTAAGCTAGCAAGTTGGTTCAGAAATTTGGCACGAGAGTTCTTGGAGCTATAAAAATCGTTCTATACTCAATGGTATGGTCGTCAAACACTCTCTCCAGCTGTACCGTTAGGCAAAAAATTTAGCTTTTAATTAGGAAATTAAGAAAAAGAAAAATGATTAAAATTACAATAGTTGCTACGGAGTTTTTTCTTATATTTACCAATCTGTAGATTACTTATATTACAATGGTTTATTATTGAATAATATACCAAAAATTCGAGTCCGTCATTTTCTTTAATTTTATTATTTTAGGCAATTAAATATTATCGTTTCCGCAGCTATGCAAACAGTATCATATATCGTCAAAAACGTGAGATCTTCATATTATCAATGGATAAGAAGAATAATTTAAATATCTATCTTTCAATATAGATAATGGATATGAAATATGGCCTAACTGGGTTCGTTCTTCATTAGGCAGGTTCTTGGAGTCGCTTGTAACGGACTATGGCGAGCAGGTCCGCGCACGTTGTGCCAGATGGAGATGGAAATATGGAAGATACGATCGGAAGAAGAGACAAGATGACCCTCCCCACCATTTCCGTTAAGTAGTGAACGAGTGACCTGCAGCTTGAAAAGAATCGTCCAACAAGGTGGACACTGAAGGGACGGGGTGATCCGGAATCAATGCAGGAAATCCAGTTGTAAGAGCGGAAAAAGAGTAGAAGGGGTCGAGCCGGGAATCTGTAACGTTCATTCTTGAACGTATACTGAGATAGAAGACGGCACACTTCCACCATTTACCGTACGAAGAGGCTGAAGATCGTACGGGCCTAAGCTACCTTCTGACCATTACCTGTGCGGAAGAAGGGAGGCCACCACCGTGGGATGTTTCCGAGTTGTCCCACGCACCCCCGTCTCATCCTTTTGTCCGCCGTCCGAGTTTCCACTCCTCCCTCCCATTCGCCTTATAACGTTTACCCCGTCCGGGTCCGGTTTCCCGTTCACACACCAGAAGACCACAAGGGAGGCCTTCCACCCCGTCCACTTCGCTCCTCCCTCAATACAATCAAATATTCATATAAAACATCTTCCCTCTTTTTTTCCTACCTTAATCACCTAAGACAATTTTGCGCGAAATGCAAATGCGCAGTAACGACTTCAACGAACATTTTTCACCCGACTTTTTTCCCTCCCCGTTCGGCGATTTACGTTCGATTTCCAAAGAACCATCACCATCAGTTTTTGAATTAATTAAATAATGTCCCAATATAGGTGTGCAAATGATCGTACAGCGGTTTATTATTCCTTCGCTTCAACAATGATTTAAGAAAATTATCCATTTATTTTGTGACAGAAATTATTTCGAACATTTCTGAACGTTCCCACCGAAAAACAGATGGTAACTATAGGGGAAAACTCCGTAGCAACTATTGTAATTTTAATCAATTTTACTTTTCTTAATTTCCTAATTAAAAGCTAAATTTTTTTGCCTTACCGTACAGCTGGAGAGAGTGTTTGACGACCATTCCAATGAGTATAGAACGATTTTTATAGCTCCAAGAACTCTCGAGCTATACAATCATGTCAAATTTCTGAAAATCTCCGAAAATTCGACACAAAGCTGCGATAACTCGAGAACCGATAAAGCTATCGACCCCGCGATGTTCTCATTCGATTCAGCGTCCAAAAATCTATAGAATTCGATACCAAATACAGTTTTCTGAAAAACCGTGGAAAATATGAATTTTCTCCCCCTCAAAACCCCCAAAAATACCCTTAAAATTGAGCTAGCAAGTTGGTTCAAGCTTTTCAGAAATTTGGCATAAGGGTATAACTCGAGAGCACTTAGATCTATAAAAATCGTTCAATACTCGTTGGAATGGTCGTCAAACACTCTCTTCAACTGCACCGTTTGGCGAAAAATTTACTTTTTAATTTGGAAATTAAGAAAAGTAAAAGTGTGTATAAAAGTTGCTCCGGAGTTTTTTCCCTTTAGTTACCAATCTGTTGTAAGGTAGAAACGTTCACAAATGTTCCGGCAAGTTATTATCGCAAATTGATGGTCTTTTCACGTAATTATCGAACCACAGGAATAATAAACCTCTGTACAGTCATTAATTTGTGGTGTCACACCGTACTTCCTCGTAATTCACAGATTCAGTTATTTTATTTGTGTACTTTTGTATATTTGGGTCTCCTTGCTTTTACAATCCAATTCACTCGACTTGTTAGGTATCAATTGGATCACACACCGTTCTTCCGTCTTACGCCGTTTATCGACTGTTTCGAGTTTTATAGGCCGCGAAAAAATCAATATCTTTGACGCTGGAGGTTCATAAAAATTATCCCATTTTACAAAACATGGCTTGTATTGTTAAGTTAGGCTCTATTGCTGTACTGCCGGATTATTAACCTAATTTGTGCGTTTTATATTTTCGGGGTCTCCTAGCTAGTTTTTCAATAATATTTGTAGTGTAATAATGTACGAGCTTCTTGATTTTTAATTGGTTATTCCTGTTACCGATTCAAATATGGAATTACTGGGAGATCCATGCACACCATTGGTTTTGGGCATCCTATCCGCTCTCTTTTTCAATAAGCTTCATCCTCCCCCAATCTTAATCCTAGACATTACACAGGGAACATAGAAAAACGACCCCTTAGTAATCTTACACCCAAATAGCATTACGATCGCCTTCATCAAACTGCCCAGACGTGTCTAGCAGAGGTGTCAACTGCCGTACACAAATACTAGATAATTCTATTATTTAGTATTATTTAAAAAAGGCAAAAAATTAGAGCGAGTGTTAACACTGGTTTTGGAGCGATCTGTTCTTCCATTGAGCATATTTCCGCGTTGGGGCGGATTTTCTCAGAGATCCAGTTTCCTGCCGTCACAGTAGTCTGACAACGCGGCCCTTTTCCGGTTAGTTCTTCCATTATTTTCCTTCATACGCCGACCCCAAACAATTTTTTCCGCGATTGTCTCAAGACCAACGTCTTTTGTCCTGGTGGAAGAAGGCTCGCTGCCCTTTGTCTCTTGGGACAGCGCGCGTTTCATTGTCCTCGAATTAAACCTTCTTCCGCGGTACAGAGCATTGCCCTATTCACCCCTGTTTGATCACAAACTCGTTTTTTGTCTTCTTATGACCGCCTCTACGTCTGAAATCAAGTCGTGATTGAGGGTTTTTTTAAACTGTGGGAAAAATAGGTTAGTTTTTGAGCAATTTTGTAGCTTCGAACAGTTTTCTGGAGAATGGGGGTGCAATTTATTTGGTAAAGAAAGGCGAAAATGCGTGAAATGAACGGATAACGTTGAAGTACAGTGTGAGGCGCTAATTAGGGAAGAATTGATTTAAATTAATAACTGATAATTATCTGGCCGAAAACTCTAAATCAGAGACCTTTGTTATTCGTTGTGACGGTTTTCGATAGCGGAACTGACGACTAGTTCAACCGTTGCGCCACTAGTGCGCCAAACCGTAACGCAAGGCGTGTTAGCATTCTCCTAGGTGGAATTTTTTTTATAAAATTGGGATTTGTTCATCTATAATTATGTTTCATCAGTGGTCCAATTAAATATTTTCCAGGAGCCCGTTATATAAAAAAATTCATTACAAAAAAAATTAGAACGATTTTAGAACAGATTTGAAGCATTTCACTTATTTTTTCTATTTTTTCGAGATTAACTAGTTTGTACATTTATAAAAAATAATTTAAAAAATTTTTCAAATCATTCTATTGCTTAGCACTGGTGTGTCATCTTCAACGTAGCTGAATACTTTCGCCAGTTCGGGCATCATCATGGATTTGTAAGTGCACCATCAACAAAGACCCAAAATATTGAAACAATTTATGTGCTTCATTGTGGGCTTCGTACTTGCCGCAGAACTAAATCAGGACCCGGTTACCTAAAACTACTTTCATTATTTTAATGTATATTCCACCGATAAAACCAACTTCAATTTTCGCGATCAATATTAATGTAGGAAATCCATTGACACTACTGATACTACTCGCTGCTTAGTTTCAGTTGTTTTTATCACAAGAAGAAATTTAGGATAAAATTTGAAAGGCAAAATGCTTCAGTTTGTAGTGTCGATGCTCATATATTTCTTTTTCTATTGCCTAGTCTATTTAACCACTTATTTCGTCCTGTGTTATTTGCACGATTTGGCCGTCTACGAATCAACCTAGGTGAGTTAAAGCGGAAAAGGAACCGAAAACCGGTATTTATAATTCGTTCGTATGCAAGTCATTATTTTTGGTTTATTATTCAATAATAAAACATTGTTCTCGCCCAAGGAAAAAGAATTCTAGGCCCCTGAAAAATTGTATTTTACGTTTTAAGGCATGTAGAATCCGAATATCCAATTTTTGACAAAACTATGATGTCTGAATTCTTGAAATTTTACCAAAAATACATTTTGGCCCTGACAATGGCTCAATTCATTAGCCTAATCGATTTGTCAATTTTAAGAGCATTTTTGGGGGCTATGAGGGGAGAAAATTTGTATTATCCAAAGTAGTCAAAAGTGTTTTTGAGTAGAAATTTCAGAAATTTCGAATAAACTCGAGAATTGTTGGAATTTTGGAATATTCGGAGCTATCAAAACTGTTTTACACTGATTGGAACGGTCGTCAAACACTCTTGAGCTGTATCGTTAGGCAAATAATTCAACATTTAATTAGGTAATTAAGAAAAAGAAAAATACTTACTATACTTAGTTGCTAAAGGAGTTTTCATTTATAGTGTACCAATCTGATGTTAAATCGAAACGTTCGTAAATCGGAATAGTCATAAGTGGATGGTTTTCTTTGATTGAAGCAAAGGAACTATACTAAACCGTTGCACAATCATCTGCAGCGTATTTGCTATTTTTATAGCCCTGATGTAGTTCTGAATATGTAAGTCCGTTTCTCCAAGAGCGATTAATACTACTCTACTGAATTAATTTTTTCTACGCATAAAATACGTATTGTAACCTATTTTGAATTCTTATTGGGAAATTGATAATTAGTTGAATTCGAGTACGTATATAAAATATAGTCAATAGATGATAAATTATATTAATTTAATAATACGGCTTTAAACTAAGCCACTTGATCTTTTTCCGACGCATAAATATTAATCGAATAAAAAACAAGCTGGGGCTCCGCAGAAAAGTACCCTACGACAATAAAAAATATAGGGTTAGCGCTAATTTGACAGCGATTTACTCATTTACCTCTAGACAGTTGAAAACTTGCGTCAACAACTAGTTACGTTAACTTATGATAATCTAGGAATCTAAACCGCCGGTGATGATAGTTTCAAGTTCCGGCTGCCAAAATAGTTGCCGAAAGGGGAACGTAACCAGTTCTAGGATTAAAAAAAAAATTTTTTTTGGTCTGTGGGCCAACGATGCGGATAATTCGAATTAAAATCTGTGATGATTGAAATCGAAGTCCAAGAACAGCGCACTCCGTGATTTTATTTGAACTTTAATGGTACAATTGGTTCGATTGTTTGCGAAATCGGATTGTTTTAAAATCCGCAAAAGAAATTTGAGTAATTTTCAGATAACGGATAAGTCGTTCCATGACGTAGCATGTGAATAACAATTGACTTATTTATGTAATTAATTATTTCGTAATATTCTCGAAATGAATCAATTGATTTGTTGGGCAGAATCACGAGGGGAAATTTGAGAGGAAAAAACCGTAAAAAATGCTTATTTTCTTCTTTCTAAAAAGCTGAAAAAATACTCTTGGAATTGTGTTGAGTCTGGCTAAAGAGTTGAGCCACTTGATGGCAAAAAATGGTTTAGTTTCCTCGGAAGAGTGCTAATAATGTTTTATTACCCGATTCAACGCGGCTTGAAATATACAAAAAAGAAAATTTTTTTGCAATTTTTATTGATAAAATAAAATAAAATATTCCCACGAGCCGGCAATCGGGTAATGCACACCTCTACTAACATAAGATTGGCTCGCTGGAACTTATTTTCGCAGAAATTTCCGACTGTCGCTCATCGCTAATGAAACGGTGATCTTTTGCAGGAACTCGACGAGCTAACGGGCTTAACATGGCAATCGGTACCCCCGAACGCCCCCGATCGTCTTTACGGAGAGAGCAAAGGGAGGGGAAATGCCTACATGAGCGAGGAACGGAACGTAAAGAACGAGTTTATGAGAACTCAACGTAGACGCGGCGAGTACCCTTTTCCAACAAAGCATACATCCATCCTATGAAGCTTGGGCCGTAGAAGTTCCCCTAATCTTTCTGGGGCCACCTCCGCCTGAACTGCGAGAGCTAAATAATACAACTTGCATGCGTAATCAGGTCCCACGCTTCTCTTCGGACCCCCAGGAAGTCAGATGGCCGATTCCGTGTCGCAATCTCAAGATCCGCTGTCCCTTCAACAACCCCCGCAAAAGCCTTCTTTTATCTTAGACAATAGTCAGATTTAAACTTGCCAACTCTCCTTTTCTCTACAAAGGGCACCCGAAGATGCGATGAAGGATATGAAAATGCCATTGCTCGACTGAATTTCCGTCGGATACGATGATCTATTAAAATGATAAAAATGTATACATATTCTGAAGGCTAGAACCGACGTTGGGAGATGATCATTTCGGGAGTTACATTTTTAATTAGGACAACAGTAGAAAAAAAAATGCCACGAATATTAGTACAGTGGATTATCATTCCATAGCTCCAATTACGATTTAACAAGACCATCCACTAGTGATAGTTCCATATATCCCGAACATAATTGAACGTTTCCTCCAAACAACAGATATTCGATTTCAGTACTCACTGATTCTAATTCAAACTATCCGCAACGTTGGCCTATGACACAAAAAAACTAGAACTGGTTACACTCCCCTTTCGGCAACTATTTTGCCAGCCGAAAGTTGAAACTATCAGCGGTTTAGATTCCGAGATTATCATTATTCAAAGTAACCAAATTAATGTCGACGCAGGTCTTAGTAAATCGCTGTCACATTAGCGCTAACCCTATTTTTATTGTCGTGAGGAGCTTTTCTTCGGAGCCTCAGTTTATGGGCTTTATTCGATCAATGCGTCGAAAAAGGATCAAGTGGCCGTATTGTTTGGAATTGAAACAATTTAATATCTAGAGTGTATATTATTATCTATTCGAACTCAGTTGATTATCAATTTCCCAATAAGGATTTGGAATAGATTAAAAATACCTAAAAAAAAAAAAATGTTATCTGTTGAACAAATTAATTCGCTAACTAGAGTATTATTAATCACTAGGCGCCCCTGGAAGCTCCGCCACCCAACCTCCTGTCGAGGGGCTCTGCCCCGCACATACTCCCCGGGGCGGCCAGTCGGAGGAGCTGCGCCCCTCCTGCCGTGCCTTACCGTTAGTTGGGCTGTGGTCCTTATACATATTACACTATAATAGTTTTTAACATCTGTATGAATAAGTGTAATGTATCTAGCTTTTATAGTACAGTATAGTTTTTAGTTTTTATAGTATAGTTTTTATAATTGGGAAGGTAGGTGGTGGCGTTTTCATGTTTTTTGTTACATGATAGAACATTGGAGTTTCAATTGCGCAAAGGTTTAGCCGAAGTAGACATACAAACTTTTAAGTTTTCCGAGATTTTTAACTTGCACCTTTGATAACTATGACAAAAAGTCGTCAATTCCGATGTTTTAATATACCAACGTTGGGTAATTAAATCGACCACATTTTCCCCGAGCAATGTACCTGTCCATTTTTCCAGTTTGTGCGGTATATTCAAAATTATCTGTGAAATATACACAAAAACCCGCATATTTCAACTTTAAACATTTTTTTCATCTATTTAGAACAAAAGAAACGAATAATGAAGCATATAATATTGATATACACATCATAAACTATCATTATGCTGAATTTGAGCGAAATCGAATTTAAAAAAGTTTTCACGAAAAATCCAAGGGGAACCCCTGCGATTTTTTTCAACCGAACAGTTAACGATTTTTTACTCGTCTCTCAATACAGATAAAAATCTGAAATTTTCAGGAAAGTTGTGTCTCACCAAGATGTATTTTTGTGATTTTTTTTATTTCTCGGAAAAATCAGCAAGTGGTCCAAAAAAATCGGTTTTTGAAAGCTCAAAAATTGACCTTCAACTGCGATTTTCGTGGTCAAAATTGATGTGAATCAATTGTTTTAATATGCAGGAGTCTTCATTTGAACATATTACACACGTAGCTAGCAAAAAGTTTGGTGAAAAACATTTTAACAGCGCCACAGAAATTATTTTCTGTAAATCGAGCTCCGCAGGCATCGACAGAGGTGAAAAATGAAATTGTTGTTTTAAGCTAATTTGAAAGCTATTTTATAGGAAATTTAACGCTGAATCCGAATTTGACGTCAAAAATACGGAAGTTTCATGACAAAGATCAGTTTCAGTCCATTTTTAGAGTATTTAACGTTTTTCAACTTTGAAAATTCATTATAAATACAGGGCTGTTAAATATTGTTTTATTGCTCATTCTTATAGGAAATTAGACGAGAATTTGAATTTGAAATGAAAGGGATCAAATTCTAATAATTAATAAATTTTTTCGGTTTTTCACTTCTGGTGTTTTAACTTTGGAATATTTTTCGCCACGTTCGCAAATTTTGAAAATATAGGTTTTGAGTAAGTAAATTGAGAAAATTTAATTTAGAATCGATTAAAAATAAAAAATTACAAGGATTATTTTTTGTTTTCGAGACATATCCCACTTTTCGGTAAAAAAACGTGTTTTCAGGGACCATGAATTCTTAGCATTTGTGAACGTTTCCATTTGTTTTTTAACTATGAGGGAAACTCCTTTATGGCAATAATCATAATTTTCATTTTCTTCGGATATCTAACTAAAAATATTCGCCCAACAATACACCTTAAGAAAGTGTTTCACGACTATTGTAACGAATATGGAACGATTTTTATACCTCGAAAAACTTTCCAGTTATATCTTCTTGTCAAATATCTCAAAATTCAAATTTGCCACACAGAAGCTGCGATAACTCAATACAACCATGAAATCTATTGATTCCGTTGTGGTTTCATAGTGAGCGTCAAAAATCTATTTTAATTGATATCAAACACACCTATCTTTCAAAAGTAAGAAAATACGAATTTTGAGGAAGTGTTAGAAAAAAATTTTCGAGGGTATTTTCATGATGGCAAGCGGTGGAGGTATCTGGAAAATGGATATCTCACTTTCGTTCCTGGTTATACATAATATCTACTATAATTTAATTGCATCCATCGCAATGACGCAGAAGTAGTAAAAAAATTCCTAATAAAATTACTAGTAGAGGGAGAAAATCAGACGATTCATTCTCATTGTATTTGTGGCCGAGCACTTTCCCCGATTCGGGCATCCTAAGAACGAGAAAAGAAAAATGTTCGATCTTATAGAGCTTCGGAGTAGCTAGAATTGTTCTTGTCAAACGCCTTTCGGCGGCTGTTCAAATTTGAATTCTCACAGACGCTACGTCAACAAACTTGACGGACTGTTCTCAAGGCGAATACAAGAACGATGCACCTTTGTTGGAGCGAACTCGAGATGGGATGATGACATTGCATAGAGAGAAACTTGGCCATGGTGCTCTTGGAGAGAGTATCGACCGTCGGCAGATGTCCCCAACAACAGAAGATCGTCCTCTTCGGTGAGGGAGTTCGATGCAAATAGGCCTTTCAGGTGCAAGTGGACCTACGCTAAACGAAAGGTGCAACGCTGCGATTGTGCAAGAGTTGTAGCTGCACTACGCAATAACTACAATGTCCCCTCTCTTTCTTCCCGCCTTAATGCTTCCTCCCGTCCTCTATTCGTATTCTATCGTCAGCTCATAATTACATGTACAATAACGACAAAAACCTATTGTGCTGCGTTAGTGGAAATCGCACCGGAAACGACAATGTTAAACGCGAGCGCGGAGCGTTTGACACGTGTGGGAACTTACTAACGAACACCGGCAGAACATGGATCGATCGGGAATTTAATATAGAAAAAACATCTAATCTGAAGCATCTGATTTTTTCCTGGAAATTTTTTCAGCTTGAAAAATAATGCTTATGTTTTATGTTTCAAGGCATTAGATGTCGCCGTCAACACTTTCTGATGTAACTATTATTGGTAACTAAATTGATGAAATGTTTGATCTGACAAAGGCTCAATTCTTCAGCTAAACCGCTATCTCAATTTTAAGGGAACTTTTGGGGGGTTTCAAGAGGAGAAGTTCGCATTTTCTAAGATTTTTTAAACATCTTATGCGTGTCCTATATCAATTGTTCGACGCTGAAACGAATGAGATTATAATCGAGTCGATAGCTCTAATGGTTTTCGAGATTTCGCAGTTTCTATAAGAGATTTTGAAATATTTGGCAAGATGGGAAAACTTAATTATTTGAGGAGCGATACAATTCGTTCTATACTCGTTGGAAAACTCGTCGAACACCATCTCTAGCTGTTTCGTTAGGCAATTAATTTTACATTAAGTAATTGACTGTAAGTAACCGAAGTAATAAAGACTGAGTTTGAGGATTAAATCTAAATAATTGAGAAAAATAAAAATATTTTCAATGATTTTCAACCTTCGTAACTAATACGTTTGTATGTGGAAACGTTCACAAGAGTTTGGGTTATGTACTTGAACAAGTAGATGCGGTCCTTCCAAATCATGATGGAAGCAAAGGAATAAACCACTGTAAAATCATTCGCAGCGATATTTATTAGATACTCGGATTCTGCATAACGTAAAACATCACATTTTGAGGGATGTCAGATAATTTTTCTCGGGCGATTACAATGGTTTATTTTTCCTCATACGTAACATCAAATGATGTATGTTTGTTACTCTTTCGCAATCACACGACGCTGAAATTTTACAATTCCATTGTTATGAATCTTGGTCTAACGCCCGTTGTATTTATCACAACGAACATTGATGCTAGATGAATAATGAACCAAAATTTGAAGCTATATATTGTAGAGAAAACGAATAATAAACATTTTTCAACACTACTAGTTACATAGTTCAAGCGGTATGACGAAATCAATATAGAAATAGAATTGAATAATTTCAGTCATATATTTCTCACAGTTTCAGTGAGTACGGGTGCTGGGCTGCTTCATGAGCAATTCAATCCGCACCTCATCAACAATCTCCACGTGTAAGAAAACAGACCTTACTCTGATTTTAGGTAGATTATTCAACTGGCACTAAAGGTTTTCCAATTCCACTCGACATAAGTACGGTATTTAAATATGAAATCACAGTACCGCGTAAATGTGAAAACTCAAGTCTTTAAATCAAATATAGAATAATATGGAGGCATGGGAGTCTTAATCATCACGGGTTCTCCTTAACAGAAGGGGTTTTGCTCTGCACTCAGGACCAGTCAGAGGTAGTTTACCTAATCCCTTCACTGTTGTTAATAATAAAATAGAATGTGGGTACAAAGTAATAAATCCAAATCGAGTATCGTCAAGATAAAAATATACTTAGTGAATTCTAGCGGAACATAGCTTGAACAATAAAATTGAATTATGAAGTACGGGATGAGTACACTTTGGATTAGGAGATTCGACATTCAACATTTATTTCACACACATAACCCATTTTAAAATGCGATGGATTAACAGGTTTTGGTTACTTTGTACATAGGTGATGTAAACAGTGTTGCCTGACTGGTGATCATAATTTAGAATACTTTTATATGTTTTCAATCCGAAAATCGTAGGACAAAATTACGTAACAAACCATGCTATTGAAAATGTCACTTTTTACGCAACAGTAGGCTCGAATATGATGTTCTCAGCGCTCAACAGACGTCCGAGAAGAATTTGGTTCACTTGAATTCCAGTTGTAGGTAATCTCATGGGCACAAATAGAACTCACAAAACGTTATACCTTTTTAGCTTTGAGAGTAGTTTAAATGTACTAAGTTGTCCATGATTGTGATTAAAAAAGTCTGATAAGAACGCATGGATTAATTACAATCAATTGATTTTTCTCCTAGTTGGGACAATAAATTAAATACGATCATTAGAGAACAGAAAGTGGTTCCTAGTGCACACTGAAACATCTATGTCTCCATCAAAACACTAGATTTGAACAGGTTTCCAGGCATGTGCCTGCATTCTGATCGACTCAATGACTAGGCGAATCAGAATGCTGTACATAAATATACAAATCGACCGATGTCTGAAACCCAGCTTCAGATGCACTAGTCTGTTCCCATTCACACTCCATATTACAAAGATAACCAATACAAGAACTAGGGAGTTACAAGGTTAACAACATTCTACAAGTGTTGAACGTTTGAAAAATGTTACACAGAGTGCCGCAGGTATGATAAATCTGCTGCGTTTCATTTTTTTCATTCTTTCTAATTTATTCTCACACTTTAGCTGCATCACTTTTCAAAGATACTATCCAAAATTAAAACATTCAGTCAATGTCTGAAAATCGCACTGCCTCGATTAAGTCATTCACGCACGACACAATATCGAATCGAACACCGCCCCTCTCCCGCTCTCTTCTCCGCAGTGTCGGCCCACGAGAATATTTTCTCTATTACGGAATAGAAAAAAAGGGTGAAAAGAGAGTGAGTTGTTGCATTAAAATATGATGTCGTTCATTTTGGAGAGGGTGGTGTTGAATCAGTCGTCATACTCCGAAAGCGCTATCGAACTGAAAAGTTGTCCTTTCCATCCGACGCAGATGCAATAATGTTGAAACAGTTGAACTAGAAGTTCTTGCTCGTCAAGAAGCTCAATTTTTTCTATCCGTTGACGCTCGGATGGATCTATAGCGTTGTAAACGTCAACCATTGTCCAAGCTTTTGCTCCGTCCCAGTTTGTCGATATGAACCTGTAAAAACAATGGAAAGGAGGCTGTTTCTCAATGTTTTTAACAACATAGGAATTATACGTCCGTGGTTAACTATGACTCCACATTCGAATAGCAATTAAGGCGACTAAAAAGGATAAGTTCAAAAATTCTTAATTTATCGTCTTTCAAGTGCAATTTTTCAGTTTACTCATAACGACAAGCTAATAGGTAAAAATCCCTAATCGGTAAGAGAAGCTTTGGCATTAGTTGCAGACCACTGTAAAATAATTGGCAGATTTTTTTTCTAAATTAAGATTTATATCAAGAGAATGGTCCTACAGGGGCGAGTGGTGGGAAAATTAGAAGGCTCCTTTTCTGTACTTTTGTTAACTGGACAAGTATTTTAGCCAGTCTTCACAAAGTATCATTTTAATTAACCTGTTGCCCCTTTTACGACTCCGAACGAGACACTTCAAGAAAGAAAAATTCCAATGACCATACTGCATGATAACCATTTATTAATAAGTAATCTGTATTAACAGTTCCATTACACGTAGTTGAAATACCTGAACAGAAAATAAATTAATTTTCGTCTTTGATATCAGCGCCGCTGAGAATATCCAAGAAACTGTCTTTGTCAACTTTTTTCATAACGTCTTCTCGTTTTCTACGCGACGTATCTGTACTTCCTGCGGTCCCCTGATGTTTCCTGACGGCGTTGAAAAGCTGAACGACACCTCTGGTCGCAATTTTGGACAATGTTCTCTCTCGAGGTAAATCAAGCACGTTGGGTTTCTTCCGACCTCGCGCAAACCTTTCGCGCAGCTGAAGACTCGAAATCGTCGGTTTTTCATCCTCACTGCTCGAACTGTCGTCGTCATTCTCCTTTTTCGGTTTTTCAATCGGTTTAGGCCGTTTTACATACTGCCCCAAAACCGGAACGTCGGCATGCCGTTTGCTTTTGGTTATCTTGAGCATCGAATCTGCCCATCCCGATTTGACTTCGGTGACCATTTCTACGGGTGGATTTCACTTACAGAACGCTATGAAAAAATATAATTTTTCGTTCGGATACAATATTGGGAACTGAGAACGATGAAGATTCCTAAATGGAAAAATGGAATTGAATAAACAAAACGTGACACGCGTTTAACCTGACCGTCGAGGTTACAAGGAACGAAAAATTACATTAGTGTCTGCCATGTTCTAAGCAGCCCTGTGACAGACATATTTCAACAGTAATGCCAGAGTGTCCGGAGCCCAAGAACGAGGCCAAGAAGAACGCTCGCCTTCTCACCTCACGGTTGAATTTTATTATTAGTGTCACACACCGTACTTCCTCATAATTCGCATTCTGAGTTGTCATAATTACTATCACAAATGGATAGTCTTCTCAAATCATAACTGAAGCGAGAGAATAATAACCCACTAAAAAATCATTTGCAGTTTTTTCTTTTTTTCTCTATTGGATATTCAGTTTTTACATGCCTTGTAACGTGAAAAAAAAATTTTTTCAGGGGTGTAAGAAAAATTTTTTTTTTTGGCCGATTCAATGGTTTATTATTGAACACAAACCAAAATCAAGCGACATTCAGCTGACATGAAGAAAAATTTCAAGTCCCCCTGCGTTCAAATTTAATAATTTTAATTTATGCAGTCTGTAAAATAAAAATACCGTAAATATGTGAATAACGCAAAAGTACTGTATGTGACACACGTGACGGCTTCATTCAATCGCCGTCCCAAACATTTCAATACTTTGACCGTTTGAATACATTGATTTTGCGGCCTGTATTACGCACAAGCGTGATTGAGAAAAAGCTCATTACGTGGAGGTACAGTGTGTGACCCAATATACAAACCAGTGTTGTGCACAGTACTCTAATGTTTGAGTTGGTAACAGGTATAACCAATTCAAAAATCAATAAACTTGTTACTCGTCACCTATGGGTACACACTTTTAAAAATCTGCACCGTTCATAAATAAAAACTGGAGGTTATAATATAAAAAAGGAGGTAATTAACATTTTTAAATTGACAAAGATTCATGAAAATATGATTGGTAAAATCATGGAAGAAGGACGAAGAATGAACATTCTAGGCGCGAGGAGAATCTAAACTGAGACTGAGGACGAGCATACAGAGAAAGGCCGTACCAGGCGCGAGAGCTATCAGTGTTAGGGCAAGAAAGTAGACGGGCCTTGTCAAGAGGTAAACGTTTTCTATTTTCAGCAAATTTTTGTAAAACAATTACCTATGTTGCTAGGCTAAAAAAAACTTAAAAATCGAATAGTGACTCAATAGTAAGTAGAAAAAATATCAGATAATCATAACCTAGGTTCATCTTCAAAAAAGTTCTCGAATCAGGCGTGTCATCAATATACATAATATATTTAATATCATCAATAATATATGATACATAATATCATATATCAGATAATTATACGTAATATCAGTTACCTTTTCATTTGCGTTTCCAATGAACGGCAAGCATCAACTCCAGAGAGAGGACAACCCCGAGCTCTTAGATTCTCAAGCATTATTTCTCCAAACCGATCACACATGTTAACCTGAAAAAGACAGCCATCTTCAATACAAGCATGTAAACTAACTACTACTGAACTATTTCAACTGTATGTATGAACTACTTTAGTTAAACAGCCAAGTTACTCGGTTCAGAGGTTCCCTATATGAATATTGGAGTATAGTAGGACATAAGCATTACAAGAGGAGCTCAAGGAATGCAAAATAGAACATCTTCAACCAACATGAGCGGAATGAACAATAATGCACCCTCCGTTACTTCTATCAGGGACACAAGCCTGTAATTGAGTAAATGTACCCACATTTATGACAAACAGTGGCCCTAATTCGACTGTACTAAAAGTGGATTTTACCTGTTCGTAATTGAGAAACATGGCGGTTGGGAAATGTGAAATTATCCACCCGAGAAGATTAGCGACACACGTTGATTCGATATACACTAGGACACATTCGGCCAAAAACAGAGTTGGCAACTGAAAGTTCACTTCGGATTCTCTCATTTTCGCTGCGACTTCATTTACATTCCGGAGGTCAGCTCCTACAAGATGATAGTTCCCTCCATGAAGTTCAGTTGAGCTAAGTCGCACTTCGCAATCTGTAAATAAATCATGACTTGTTCACAGGTGTAATTCACAAGATGATTTATGGAGCAAAGGGCCTTCGTGGATACTATTATTTCTTGGAAATGTCTTATCATCATTCTGCTACTTACCAGGCCCGAGGCCTTCGAGAAGGACTTTACTTCTTTTGATGGCATAGCATTTCCTCGCGGTAACAGAGGGAAAGTCGATCTCTGTAAAATTATCAAACTTATACAGAGCATGTTTCAGTCTCCAGTAGAGTGTGTCGAAACCAGCGCCAAAACTGATGATTTGGCACTTTTCTCCAGCCAACTGTAAAATTAAATTTTAACCACAACTCCAATTTAGAAAAAATAAATAAAATAATAATAATAAACGCTGCAAAACATTACAGAGGTTCATTTATTCCTTTGCTTCATTGATGATTTAACCCTTTCAGACCCTGTGTGCCCCCTGACCCTGTCCCTAATATGGGACACAAGTTTGTCTTTTAACCTCTGCGATCAGGAAAATTGTACCGGTAAGTTTCCTTGCACAGCAACAATGATAATTATTTCTGATATGATTAGAATCATAGTTGATGCAAGGAAAATGTAAATGACCGTGAAGCAGATTTTGTGCTTCAAATTGGGAAATGATGGATTCGACAGGGAACTTCGAAAATTAGGGAAAACTCCTTAGCAACTATGATAACTCAAACAATTTTTACTTTTGTTAATTTTCTAATCAAAGGTAAACGTAAATAATATTATTATTCGCCATATGGTACAGCTGAAGAGAGTGTTGGACGACCGTTCCAACGAATAGGTATAGAAAGATTTTTATAGCTCCAAAACTTGGGAAACATTGAAGCTATCAGTCCAAGATTAATTTTTGGCAAAAATTTCGAGTTATAGTTTCCTCAGAAAAGTGTTGAAGGTTTGAAGGGGAGAAAATTGGTATTTTCTAACGCTTTTCAGAAAACGGGGAATTGGTATAAATTTCCCTCTTCTTCTTTCTTTTTGGGACGCTGAATCGAATGAGACCATTTCAGAGTCG
This sequence comes from Tupiocoris notatus, assembly GCA_037159825.1. NCBI lineage: Eukaryota > Metazoa > Arthropoda > Insecta > Hemiptera > Miridae > Tupiocoris > Tupiocoris notatus. The sequence goes on along the minus strand of JASJUZ010000672.1, from coordinate 75,005 downwards.
CTTTATTGGTTCTCGAGTTATCGCAGCTTTTGTGTTGAATTTGGTCGATTTTCAGAAATCTTGCAAACTCGAGAGCTCTTGGAGCTATAAAAATCGTTCTGTATCTTCACATTAGAATGATCGTCAAATAATCTTCAGCTGTACCGATAGACGGAAATTTTTTGCCATTAGAAAAAACGACAATGGTACACGCAATGCGAAGAAAAATTGATTTGAGACTCGATAGGTAGAACTCATCAGTTCTGGAGGTGATAAACCTTCAAGAACCAGAGATTATCATAAATTAGCGACTTTAGAAAATTCATCACTATCTATATAGCATTATCAGTTGAACTATGGGCGTTTCCTATCAACCGAGCACTACTCGCAAGGAACTCACCTTCAGGAATTTTTTGATAAACAGATTGACTCCTTCAGTTCTCGCGTAATAGCCTCTGTTGATTTCTGGCGGTTTCCTTTCAGACCCACGAACGAGAATTTGAACGTATTCGTCTTGCCAGTAGCCGAGGCGAACTGCCGACCGTTTGCATTCGCTGGCATCGTCATTGGTCGACTGGACGGCTTCGTCGGCCGACATTTTCACGACTGCGGCGAATCAAGCCGGTTGAATATTGTTAATTAATCACCTCAGTAATACACTGTCAAATAAAATACGAATGAATACAGGGACATTGACGGAATTCGAGAAGTTCTTCGATTTACGAATAAGTAGAGGTTACATCTCAACATTGTTATGGTTACGATCAGCTGATGGCGAGCAAAGAGTAATCGTGAACGCTCTGGTTTGATTTGGAAGGAAACATGGTTTTTTTTAAATTAAATTTTCCTAAACAAGATCAATTTTCTGTTTTGCTTTTCCATGCTTTTCTTATGCGACATAATCAAGTTATGTTTTATTCATTTCCCGGCGGAAAACGTTTCAACGGAGTGTACTTCCATCTAAGGAGTGTACTTCAATCCGATTGGTCAGAATGATTTAATTTCCCAAAATGATTTATCAAATAATATTATTTTTTAAATGTTATAATTTGTTTTATTTTAATATATTTTTTCATGGCTATCACAAATCAGAACTGATAATTTGCTTCCTCGCTTCTAAAGTCTTGGCTTTCTCCTTGAAACTCAAAAAATATTATATGGTCCGATATCAAAAATCCAACTAGTGTTTTAAAAAATTAAACTTATTCAATTAGAAAATGTCCTTTCAATATTATCCCAAATTTTAGAACTCGAAATAACCTATTTAATCGGACTTATATTTTTTAGAAAAAATGTGTAGGTACCTATATTACCTCAACACTTGAGCTCGTCATAGGCGGTCAGAAATACTTTCTGGTTGTAGCAGGAAATGGAAGACGATACCGCGCCGAAAATAAGCTGCTTAGTTCTCTTATGCCAGCCTAGAGAGAGAATTTTAGAGCCAGCTTAGAGCTTCATCGTTGGCTGGGTTAAAAAAATCAGACGTAAAACGAGCAGGCTCGCTCCCAATTTTATCACCGACCATTGGCGCACAATAAATTCCTAGAAGTAGGTATTATTTATTTGATTCCGCTAGGTGCTATATGATTTTATTGACAACTCCCATCGAACACGAACACATTTAATTCGCTGTTTTCAAATTTCGTTCAAAAACTATCAATCCGCGCACTCGATGAGGGAGGAACAAAAGAGGAAAAATATTAATTAAAATAATAACATCGTTCGAGCTGCTCAAATTATTGTCCAGATGTCTGTTCCAGATTGTTCACATTAATTAAACTCTCACTGAATTCCTAGTTCGTAAAGGCGCCTAATGACCTCGCGTCACCCCCTCCCAAATGCCGGAGAAACTGGTTTTGGGTAAATTATCGGGCGACCTCATCGTAGAGACGATAAAAAGACGTCAGTCAATCAGCGACGTTCAACTGACGCCATCCCGAGATTTCGAAGTCTCGTCAATCGGAATAAATCGTGAGGTAACTGTATATCTGCTTCAAATAATCAGAATGTCATCTAGTAGTACTTTTTAACATAAATTTAGAATCAATACTTAAGGCCAATTAGACATTAAAAAAAAAAAAAAATTGTGTCAATAATTTTTTTCAATGCTGAATTTTTCAAAAAAAAAAAGTTTTCGTTTTTGGGTAGTCGCTTCATATCTTCTTGGTTTTGAAGTTTGCGGGGGAGAAAAACTGGGCAACTCATTCTCCTTTTCCTTTATTGCCCGCCGAGCACTTTCGCCCCTTCGGGCATCATCAGGGCTTTGTACGCTTTGTAGCTACGGCCCGTAGCTACCAATGGTGCTACAAAGCCCTGATGATGCCCGAAGGGGCGAAAGCGCTCGGCGGGCAATAAAGGAAAAGGAGAATGAGTTGCCCAGTTTTTCTCCCCCGCAAACTTCAAAACAAAAAAAAAAAAAAGTACCTATTAAATGAGAGTTCAGCCAGACAATTAAAATTCTGGAAAATTGAAATCGATAGACTTTGAAATAATTTAATGACAGCGAACTTCTTCAAAAATATATATTCAGATTTATCTATAAAAAAATTCGTAACTCCGTTTTCTCATCAAACCAAAAAAGAGCCGGTTCATTGGTTAACAAAAAAATTAGAAGATAAATGAAGAAGATATAAAACAAAAGAGTAAACAAATAAAAGATAATGATGGTCCATTTTTATGCTATATTTTAAAGCAGTAAATTCTTTAATCAGTTAGTTTCACCTGAACGTTCTATTTTCAGCAAAAAAGTGAGAATCACCACCCCATTCCTCGTCAAAAAGCTGTTATTGTAAATTTTCTAATTCGTTTTTAACGAACATTACGGGAGTTTAGATCTAGTCAGAGGGCAATAAAATTTTATGGTTAAAAATTGTTGTTCTCAGTAAAACAAAATTACAGATAACTTCTTTGGTTTCAGCCGGCAGGATGAATTCGTTTAAAAATGGGTGGTTTACGGAGCGAAACGAACTTTGGCCCGGAATGTGTATTTCCCTCGAAGTCGACAAAGTGCTTTACGAAGGGAAATCCAAATTCCAAGACATTTTGGTTCTACAAACGTGAGTATAATAGTAAAAGAGTAATACAATCAAACAGCCGCTCTTCCATCAAAATATCAAAAATGTGTCCATTTATTAATTTTTCAGTAAAACCCATGGGAAGGCTTTAGTTTTGGATGGAATAATCCAAGCAACCGAACATGACGAGTTTTCATATCAGGAAATGATTTCATTCATTCCTCTCTGTTCTCATCCGAGCCCTAAGAAAGTAAGTTTCAGTGAAATGTGACTTATCTTGCGCATCTCTCGGCATTTCCATTTTTTTCAGTTATATTTTGTGGTATTATTATTATTAGAAAAAGTCCCCATCATGTTTTACCTTATAATTTTCTCTTCTTCAAATTCAGCTATTCTTTCATAGCTATCACACATTCGGACACATAACATAATATAAGTAATATGATATCATTACAACGAATAATTATTTTATTTCTCACAAATAAAAAAGCGAATTTTTATGCCCTTCTTTCTGTTTTTATTAGTTTTGGTTAATTGAGTAGACGCACGAAAAAATGATAAATTTGATATAGCTAAATTGATATTCAGCTATATTTATGCTCGTGTATGAGAAAATTACTAGGCAAGACCGAATCAAGCAAGATCAATTCGATGGCTTTCCATGCTCCTTATCGGTTTTTTGTTCTTCACACGATATAGAATCACTTCGAAAGGATTATGTAATGGTTCGAGTTCCAATCAATATTCTGGTAAAGCGTTTTTCAAATATTGGAGCAGATAACGATAGAGCAATCTCCTGTGGTGGGTAACAATTTTCGTATGGAAATAATTTAGCTCAAAAGCAGCGACAAGAGGACTAAACACAGCTATGAGACAATTTCTCGAACAAAAAGTCGATCGAATTCATTCCAACCAGAAGTACAATTTATTTAATTGTTAACGCCTAATGTTTCACCGAATGAACGATTTATGTCTGATGTGCACCCACACAGGTGTTAATCGTCGGAGGCGGTGACGGTGGCGTGGCAAGGGAAGTGGCTAAGCATCCGATAGTCGAAAGCATAGATCAAGTCGAAATCGACAGCGAAGTGATGGAAGTTTGCAAGGAATTTTTACCAGGAATGGCATCAGGCCTGACTCACCCAAAAGTCACCGTTCACGTGGCCGATGGTTTCAAATTCATCGCAGAGAAAAAGCAAACGTACGACGTGATCATCACTGATTCTTCTGACCCTGTTGGTAGGGAACTGAACATTGTGTCTACCTATAGTCCAAACCAGGGTTTTCTTGGGAAAATTCCCTTTAAAATAACACTAAGCGAATTGGGAAACGGAAGTTCAAAATTTGGAATATTCGTAGAACTTATTCAAGCTGTTAGGGCGCTAGTTGATCAGCCGACCTACCTATCATTACAGTTTCAAAGCCAGTGGTGTGCATAGATCACACAGTACTATCATTTTTAATTCAGTTTCAGGTATAGCCAATTATATGATCACAAGAAACTAATATAAAGACCCCAATGATAGTACGCTGTTATTGAAAAACTAGCTAGGAGACACAAAAATAGAAAAACCTACGAATTTGGGTAATAATGCGGAAGTACAGTATGTTGAGCCTGACGATACAAGCCAAGTTGAAATTTGATCAGTTTTATAGCAAGGAGACCCAAGACGCTCAAATAAAATAACTGAAAATATCAACTGTGAAGAAGTACTGTGTGTGACACCTACAATAAAAACCAATCGACATTCAGATGACATAAGGAAACATTTAAAGTTTTCCAGTGTTGAAATATATTGATTTTTGGGGTCAGCCTGAGTTCACCTTCGTTCTGAATCCAACTTGATGGACCATTTCCTACGTAAACATGGAAGTAAAAATATACCTCTCGGCTCAAAATAGATAACCTATTTGGTACAATTTAATCCACAGGTCCCGCAGTACCGCTATTTCAAAGGGACTACTTCAAGCTTATGTCTGAAGCGTTGAAGCCAGGAGGAATTGTTTGCTCCCAAGCGGGCTCTTTTTGGTCAAGTAGAAAGTTTGTCACTGAAACGTACAAAACGGTGAAGAGCGTTTTTCCAGCAGCTGCCTACGCCGTTTCCAGCGTACCAACTTATCCGGACGGGATCATAGGTTACGCTTTAGGCAGCCTCAACCCGGTAAGTTATCAATAAAATCCTATTGAAGATATACACAAAAGAAGATAACCTTGCATCATATCAAGTCGTTATCGACTAGAACTGAAAAATTGCTCGAGCTTTAAAAACAAAATTAAATTGTGACAGGATACTTCGTTCAAAAATCCGGTGATCAAGTTCACCAATGAAGAACTGACTCGGCTCAACATGAGGTACTACACATCAGAAGTGCATGCAGCCGCTTTCGCAATGCCTAAATTCATCAACGACACGTTTAGGTGAAATTGTCTCAAAATTAAACGACAGAAGAAAACCAAGAGCATATTTCTTTCACCATAGAAATAGCTTATTTTCAGGGTCAGTCTGCTCTGAAAACGAAAAAAAAATTACGACTCATGGAAAAATAATTTGGACTGGAGTGTCGGAAGGAATGAAAAAAAATTGAAACAACTTGTAGATCTAACACAACGAGATTATATTTGATACACCTTAAGAACGCCTACAAACAAAACTTACTTTTCCACGCCATGACATCGTTTTTGATATTTTCATTCTTACCGAAATATCCAAATAACCCACGCGTTTATACAATATGTCCTAAAACTATTATTGTAACGTTTCACTATCATATGCGTTAGACCTAGGACAACGAAATTTTGTAGGAAATGCATTTATACACAGAGCAATGCGGAAAATAAATAACAAATTGAAAACGGCAGAAGGGAATCATTAAGTTTCGCCAGTTACCTTGAACACCATGCAAAATAACAGGGCCAGCAAGACTTCACCTGGTAGAAAGAATAGGGAAGAGAAATTAAAAAGATAATAAATAAAAAAAATATGAACTTGAGTTTCAAGTATTGATTGAAAATTTTATTGGGTCGACACCCATCAACTGCTATTTCATTTTTAAGTAACGCCACTGTCTTTTTTTTATTATTATTATTTTTTATTATAAAACGGAAATCTCCTTGGGCACTAATTTGCTATGACTGTTGGAAATTATTGCAGCGTTGGCATTCTTGTGGATTGTATAAACGTATTTCAACTGAAAATACCAGCTTCTTTTCAAACGTTGATATGTGATTTTTTACAATAACAAAAAGCATTTCGCGCAACTTTCTCCAAGGAAATAGTTCAAATAATGCCTGGGAATCACAGTATGTATTCCCCATGTTTGGGATGGTTGGGTGACGTCAGCTGAAATTTATTTCCGAATTTCGTACAAAAAAACACGTACTGGTAAGGCGTTGGCAGAGCCTACCTGTTTTTGCATGATACCACGACTGCACTGGCGAATTCGATCCATAAAGAGATTCAAAATTAAGTACATATATATGCATTTAAGTACGTGATATCACCATCAAATGAAATTTGTATGCTGAGTAACGAAGAAAATTCACTCGTTCATTGGTAACAATTGTAATTAAGCGGTACAAATACTGAAAATTAGATGCTGCGATAGCTGTTAATTGTACGAAGACGAGCCAAATCGTATAATTTTAAAGGAAATCGGTTTCTAATTCACAAAGAATTTTTCCTCCGTTTGTTCGATAAACAAAATACTGTGATAAACACTGGAGCCGTATGCCATATGCGGTCATTAGCCCAGCAACTTTTCTTTCGTACAATTGATCGCCGATGTTGGCTGGTTTTGTTATTTTTTCATCTTACTTGGCCATGTATGGGTAGCACCATTGCTTCAATGGTACGAATGTTTCTTTGATGGATTGTGGAGTGGTCCATTTCAGGACATAGTGGGGACCACCGGCCTTGTCGTTGGTTCCTAGAACAAATCGAAGCATTGTATAAGCTCGCAGTTCAGAATAACAGTTCTCTAGTTCAGTCAACCACCAATGAAAGAGATGACTGATTACGATGAAAATGAAATTATCCCGGTCATTATTAAAAAATGACCCTGGGAGATACAAACTAGTGATACTAACCTGACATCCTGGAACCGCCAAACGGCTGCTGAGCGACGACCGAACCAGTTGATTTATCATTGATATAATAATTGCCAGAGGCCAGTTTCAATTTTTCCATGGCGTAGGTTTGGAACTCCCTGAAATTTCATCGATAGATATTACAATCTCATCAACACATACAAAAGTACATGTAATCAAATTCTTCTGCGGTAGTTGAGAAGAAACTGCGTTTTTTTTTTTGTTATACATGTTGGCAAATAAGTGTTAATACCTCGAGTAATAAGTAAGCTATGAAAATAGTTTTTATTTGAATATATTTGAATATTTTTATTGAATATTTGTCAAACACGCATCACAATGAAAAATCAATTTGAATTTTGTTATACTAGACTAAGGAACTTCCAGCACCAAATAACTGTATAATACTTACAAATCTTTAGCGAAGACAGCACCCGTCAAAGCATAAGGAGTCGAAGTGTCGATCAAAGTAAGAACTTCTTCAATTTTATTGTCAGGATACACATAAATTGTGAGCACGGGTCCGAAAATTTCTTCAGTCATGATCTTCTCCTTTGGATTCTTGGAGAGGATAATCGTCGGTTCGATAAAGTATCCACACCTGCAAGAAACATTTTTTTACCGACAATAGAAAATTTGCCTGAAAATGCCACTGGAATAAAAACCCTGTGAAAGGAAATTTCACTCACTTGTCGTCATATTTGCCTCCGGCGATGATCTCCAAATCGGGCGAACATTTGGCATGCTCGATGTATGAGGTGATTCGCTTGTAGGCCTTATCATCTATAACAGCCCCCATAAACGAGTCGAATTCTTGAACGTCGCCCACTTTCAGAAGATCACGAGTTGCGATCAGTCCTTCTTTGATCTGAAAGTTTTTGAAATAGAAAACAATTGCTGAATAAGAACTACAATAATATATATAAACATTTAAGAAGTTCGACGCTCAAGAATAATTTGGACGTCATGCTGAACGCTGCAAGCTGAAACAATGCACCATCTGGCCTGATTCCGTACATCAAAACCATTCCCTCCAAGTTGAAATTTAAAATATCAAACCAGACGATATGAATGTTCCTTACAATTTAAACATCTACTAGAAGAACTTTAAGCTACTCTCTAAATATCATCAGCAATACATAGCACACCAAAAAATACCATTATGCAATATATTAACACGAGATTCCAAAGAAAATCTGAGCGACTTAATGATTTCACTCTAGTTAAATTTTTAAAATGTTATAAGACTATTTTCGATACATACCTTGCACCAAAGAGATTCAGGAACATACATTCTCGAGCAGGCTGAGCACTTTTGGCCGCAGAATTCGAACGATGACAAGATCGTGCCGTTGACAACGGTCTCAACGTCGGCCGAGCAATGGACCAGATGATAGTTTTTTCCGCCACACTCGCCAATAAGTCGAGGGTAGTTCTTGTAGTTGTTGACATTCTTTCCTGTTTCAGTCCAGAGCCAGTTGAATGTTCTGCAACAGAATACACAGCAAACCTTCACAGCGGCAAAATGCTTGATAAAAAATGCAGGCCGAAACCTTATTAACGACTTTATACCTATTTCACAGCACGTTTGTTCCTTCGGCTTTTTCGAAAACAATTTACGTCTTTGCCCGGCATGCAGTATTCTAGTTATCAAATTGAAGAGCATTTAGGGAAAAAATTTCTCGGACCACGAAAAACAGGCGAAGGAACAAACGGCCGTTCATGTCAATTGGCGTAGCGGTGCTTCTTCCATTTTTCAACAATCCTTCCAGAGTCCTTCATTTTCCGTCTTGATGAAGGAGGCTTCACTTTGGGCGGACATCTGAAAAAGCCAATATATGACTTCGACTGGTAAGTGAATTAAGAGCAGTGCGCCTTTCAAATGAAACCAGAGAAAGTTGAATCGAGAAGAATTGAAAGAACCTCAAGGATTGACATTTTCTGCTACTATACTGCTATCACAGCATCAGCAGGTTTGCGATTAAAGAAAGAACAGTGTTGAAATATGGAGGAATGGAGTATGGCTATTTTCTTAATGAATATTTTTCTTTTTGTGAATCACACAATTATAAAATCGTCTATTATTGAAAAGTTACAAGGAAGAAAAGCCAGGAATCAGTGTCTTAAGGTTTTTAATTTTCTCATTGGCATCTTTCACTTTGGCCCTTCAGAGTGTCCTCACAGAACAATTAGGGAACGCTAAAATCCATCAGACTTTGTAAGATGATGTTCAATGAAGCGAATATCTATGGTGGCAAGGACATGAAAATTGGAATTCAAAAGGAATGTTACATCAATTGAATCTCCCATGACTATCTACTAAATCTGCAACTTAAGGCTAGGTCTAATAGAAAAACATAATACTCACAAAATTAGGAAAACCAGTCTCTCGACTTTTCTTGCTGCAAAGGTAACTTGAACCCCTAAAAAAAATGCGACATTGGAATACTCACGGTACGGATCCAGTGAAGTTGATACCAGCAAGGTCACGAGAAGATGTGATTGCGTGTCCGAACGTAGGTCCATCTGCTGGAACAAAGTTGACAACACCAGGAGGTACGCCCGCCTCAGTCATGATCTTGTAGATGATGTAATTGGATAGTAAAGCCGTGTCTGATGGCTTCCACAATACACCGCAGCCCTAAGTGAAAACATTTGAGCATCAGTAGGAATGAATTCGATGAAACACAGTCAAATAAATTGATTTAACATACTTGATAAGTGTTAATAACCTTGAAACAGATACAGCAGAAAGCAGTAATCCGACCTTGGAAGTTTAATTTCCAATCAAGGAAATAACATATTTTATAATGTAAGTGGGCCCAACTTGACTTGGCAATGTCACCCACTATTGTCACGTAGCCAAACAGCATGATTAATCGGTTTAATAACACATAGGTTCCAAAATAGAGTTAATGACGATATCAGCAAGACCAAATCTAATAATAATAATACGACCCAAAAACTAAATATAAAAACATGATTTAAACAATACTCAAAAATATAATTTGATTTGGAAACGTGAAAAAAGTAGTTTGGCAAGCAAGAAATTTCTTCTCAAGGGATATAATAATTTGTAATGATAATACTTTTTTAACGTACCATGAGAGCCGGAGTGTAGGCCAAATTTCCTCCGATGGCTGTGAAATTAAATGGTGACACGGCAGCGACAAAACCTTCAAGACCGCGATACCTCATTGAATTGAGAGTTTGCTGGGGCGACGGGCTCACAGGCTTGTACTTTGACACCTCCTTGGCGTAGTAGGCGTTGTACCTTGAAATAAAAGTAAAACTATAACTATAAATCTATAATTTGCTACTGCAAGAGATGCAGTATTGGAAACAAGACAACAAGAAGATAGCTACACAGTCGACACACAGATGAACATTACCTGATAAAATCGATAAGCTCGCAAGCGGAATCAATTTCAGCTTGAATGACAGTTTTTGATTGGCCGAGCATCGTCGCAGCGTTTAGGACTTGGCGGTACTTTCCCGCCATGAGATCAGCCGCCTTCAACCAGATCTTGATCCTCTCTCGAAGTGGTACCGTGTCCCAGCATTTTTGAGCCTCGGTAGCCACACAGATCGCTTTTTGAATTTGATCCTACCAAAAAAATCGAGCCATGGTGAACATTAAAAAAAAAAAAAAAAAAATTAGCAGCTGAAACAGTTGTATAGGGTAAAATTGTAGTTAAATTACATCCAATCCTATTACGCTTCTCCTTGATTAGCATCAAACAGAAATCGAATAATTTATTGGTCAGGTAAAAAATTCTCAAACGAAATTGAATCAAATACATAGAATTCGCCACATGAATTATCGCCTGAATTTATAGCCTTGCTTGCTCGTTCACTCATGATAAACAATTTCCAGTAGCACAATCCAACAATGAATAAATCGCATCAAATTTTAAATCAATTTTACATTCACAGTGACGTTTTTCTTTTGTTTAGCAAATGCAGTTAGTCTGTTGAGAGGTACTATCTGAGATACCATAAAGCATGTAATCAACAAGATAAACTTGGAGCGTTGACAAAAGTTCAGAGGGTCGTTTGTAGGAGCTCGAACTGAACCAAATTCAAGAACCTTCACTTGCGCCAGATTCAGTCAAGCGAAATTTTAAAGTTATGCAGCGTATTATATCAAATGTAAACAGTAGAATAATTGTTTCACCGTTACATAAGCCGTAGTAAAATTTAAAAAAGAGAGGAAAATTAAGTAACATTGACAGCAAAGTAAAATAAGATAAAGGAATAACAGCGTAAATCATGATAAGATTAAACTCACCGGTGAAGCATAGTAAAACTTGGCGATCGTCTTGTGATGATCGTGCGGCTGAAAAAAAATTATTGAAAACTAAGTAAATTTTATTTCCTCGCGTAAACTCAAAATAATATAGGCCGACGGTAAATGAATTACGCAGAAAATATACATTTTAAAATGATGATACCAAATACAATGGCGGATTATGAATTTAACGATTTCAAATCGAACTCGTGTTCGTGAAAAAAGTTATTTTCGGAACAGCTCAGCCGGCTAAAAATACGCGCAATGTCACACATTTCAAGCCGATGCGTTCAACAGAAGTAAATATTTGACAAAACTGTTCTCAAACGTAAAAAACAGCGTGAAAAGAAATTAGAATTGGATCAAAGGTGCGAAAAATCGAACGATCAAAGTGCTCAGGTGTCACAATTAAATGAAGGAAGCAAACACAGCCTTGAGTATAAAATATAAAATTAACCCGGGCAATAATGTGAGCAAAAAGAGATTTAGAAGAAGAATAAAAGTTTATTTGGAAAAATGATAAAGAGCTACTTCATTTTCACAAGATTTTTCACTGCAAAGGTATTCAAACACGATTAGAGCCTCAACAGTCTATTTTCATCGACGTTATAAACATTCCAAATGAATCAAGAGAGAAAAAGCATTGAATGATACTAAAATGGATTTCTCGTTTTTTATATGGAGGTAAATTGTGATCAAGATCATTTAAGTAAAAAGACTACATGACTTTCAATGCAATTGTTTTCACTTACCATTACTTGGCATCGCGAGTCTTTGCTTGTTAACTTCTCACCGCCGATGATAAGGGGAACCTCCTCAGTTGTGGACGCAAGGGATTTTAAGGCAGTTTCCAATTCTTTGCGTTCCTTACTACCGGGAAGATAAGCTGGAATCGTACAAATGAGGTGTTCTCAAGTTTCCGATTCAATTTAAAATATCCAATCAAAAAATGGGAAACATAATTTCGGCAAAATAAGGAAAGTAAACCTAATCGTTGAACAAACAATCATTAAAAGGTGAAAACATTTACAAGCTAAAAATAATTTTTACTCACTAAGGATTGGCTCATTTTTGACGGTAAATTCTTCGATTTTGGGTTCCGGGACAACAGAGCACACGGTCCGGGCGGTTAAACTACAAAAAAATTAACAAAGGGTTTAGTTTCAATCGACTTTCGGCACATTCATGTGGTGATTTTATGTTCTATCAAAAGAAGAGGCGGTTAAACAATAATTTTCCTTTCCGTTATAAAAATTGCCTCAAATGAGATCATCGGGGCAGGAATCGGTGAGAATAGCGCAGAACTTGACGGAAACTAAATTGCAGTTATGTGGGCGTGGACTTCGGAAACAGAACGAGGGGCTTTCTCATCAAGTCTAGTTTTGCATAATAAATCATGTCAAGAACTTCACGGAATCTCGTAACGACGAGCGCGTTAGACGTTCCTCTATAAATAACGAATAAGAGAACAGAGGCAATTATAAAAAATATCAGCGCACCATCTTGGAAAACATACTTCCGGATGAAGCTAAGAAAATCGATGCACGAAAGTACTGCAAAAATGAGAGGAACAAGGCGTGATTTGTATCGCGCGTAGTCTGTCAATGGCCGATACAGAACTGGCCCAATCGATGAGAAGGAATCTCATAATTTACGAGACGTCGAGTTCTTATGAATAATCTGACCGATAAGCGTAAAAGATTACATTTTCGTCGAAAAATATTGAAGCGAAAGTACTCACCGTTGAAGATTGGAGATAAGACCAACTCTAGATAAAGTCAACATTTTGAGCGATAGTTCCGAATTTACGTGCGACTATCCAAAAGAAAGGTTAAGGTTTATCCGAGCGCGGCTGATAGGAGATGAATCGAGGAAATTATCACCATTTCATAATCACAGGATAATAGCCATCGGCAACGATACAACAGATGGGGAGAACGGAAAATTTTCGCGAGACGGGAGACGAATGTGAAGAAATTACGTCACAAGATCATCGATTTCAGCGGTTGGGAGGGGGAACTGGAGGGGAAGTGGGAGTGGGTCTACGGTTATTACGGGCTTTTGCAGAAGGCGATGCTACAATACCAACTTTGTATTTAGGAAACCTCTCTTCAAAATTCCCTTCAAATTTCGCGAAGAACGAAAATGAAAAAAAAAATTTGACTGGGTAGGTGGTCTCTGGAAAAATGCTCTTATTTTATTACCACATATGTCGCATATTCAGTGTTGCCAAATACATTTCTAGAAGTCGACACATCCCCTAAAATCCCCTGAGTTATAGAAAAATTCCCTGAGAGTCCCCAAAACCTTCAAAGTCACAAAAAATATTCGGCAAAACGTGAATTTGAATCGACGATGGGCTTCATGAGGTACGTAAATTGATACCTAATTGGGAGCCGTCTCACAATCAACAACTCTGCCTTGAAGTTTATCTATTTTGGTTGAAGTCGCTCGTCTCAATTGGTCCTGGATATTCAAATAGCAGCTGAAGTGCTATTTTGAACAGTGGACCAGTTGATTTCTAACAAAAATAAAATAAGTTAATTTTTTTAATTTCTAACAAAGTACCTAGTATTCCTTATTGTACACATCGGTTTCTTGGATATCCCCCGAATTTTCCCCAATCAGAAAAAGTCCCTTAGATCTAGGGAAAACTTGGCAACACTGCTCAGATCCATTGTAAAGGGCGTAAATGGGCAACTTAACAGTGTTGCCAAAACTTAATGAAAGTTTTAGCAGTGCTTCGTGAGCGTAATAGCAAAGTCCCCTCAAAGGTAACAAACATTGCATTTTCGAGACATTTCCCTTCACTTGGAAGCAACAAAACTAATTTTTCACTCATAACATTACTTCGCGGTTGCGATTTTTATATAATGGTCTCTCCTATACAATGAGGGGGAGAGTTGCTAGAAAAACTGTGAAGGAAAACCGGTGGAGCAACACTGTATTGACTTTGGGGGGGGGGGGGGATATCTTTATCTGATAATAATGATGTAACTCATACTGCTAACTGATTGATTGTTTTGATTTTATATTTATTAGCATTTTTGGGATTAAAGGGCTTCATTTCATTTTTTTACATTGATACAGCGAAAATGAAATATTTATCATTCTAGAGTGCTGTATGTGTCATTAGTTAATTTCCAGCTCTTTGTAAATTGATGTGTTGAGTGCAATAATATCTATTTACTTAGGGGTGCTTTTTAGTTTGTCAATATTATTATATTATTATTCAGATGTCCGCACGGAAATTGAAGGTAACAGCGCTGACAAACTGGTAAAATAAAAATAGTAATCCTTTTCGGTTTCAAATTTGGAAAACAATTTGAATTATTATTATTATATCAAATTTTGGAAGGAAAATCGATCTTATGGAATAAATAAATTTCTTAATTTATGAGTTGTTCTTCAACAGTTAGGTACAAAAATTTTGGTTTCATGTTATATAAACTAATCTGTTCGATTCCTTCGATAAATTGACACATTTCACTGCTTTTATTTCCTATTTACTAAATACTAGCAAAGAAAATAAATATGAACTAATACATACTTGAATGCCTAGCCCTTGGTACCTCTCACACCGCTTGTTATACTGAAATTTACACTGTGAAATAGCAGGGATACTAATTTACAATATCCCGTTGTTGAGAATAAACGGACATTATATTGCACCATATTCGCTGTTCCAGGTTCTGTGCTTGCATGGTTATGGCCAGAATAAGGATATTTTTCGTACGAAATTGGGTTCTTTAAGGAAAACGATGAAATCGTCAATTGATTTTGAGTTCATCGACGCACCTCTCGTGGTCGAGCCATTTGGAGATCCACTTCCTAAAGGAGGTAAAACGTATATCAACTCTTCATTCCTGGTAATGAATTCTACTGTAGTGTAATTATAGCTTTTTTCCTAATGGGTTTTTTACTGAACTGCCGTCTCCTATCTAATTGAGTTATAGTATTTAAATTTACTTTTCAGAACTGCGAGAATCCATTGAATGTATTTTTTGTCCAAATGTCTAATGACCCTTTTCCAATTTAGTATCTATCATTCGAAACCCTGCCTCCATGAGACAATTTTTTGTTATTGAGACGGCAGTGTTTTTTTTTTTTTCTTCCAAATATAATACCCAGCATTAACATTAATCGATGTATTAAACGTGCACTGTATCATCTTGTGCTTGCAGAACCAAGAGCTTGGTGGCTCACTGGTGCAGATACCTTAGGAACTGGATTGGACGATAGCATTGAAATAGTGCGGAAAGCTTTGCTAGATGAAGGGCCTTTCGATGGTGTCCTTGGATTTTCTCAAGGAGCAGCTCTTTTGGGGTTGATTTCAGCCTTCATGCAGAAAAAATGTGAGAGAATGTATATTGTCTCAAAACATTTCTCATTCTCGGCCTTTTCCTCTACACTTTTTGAGTTAGAAAGGAGGGATTCCAGAAAATTACCATTATTCAAAAATTACATATTTGAATACTATTATATCTGTCAGCCTGGTAAGGAAGGTCTGAAGCTTGTACTGGCTCGTATTTATTTGTACAATGCTCACTCAAATTTGCATCGTTATCTTGTTTCAGCTGTTGTCTTCCCCGAAGTGAAGTTTGTTGTTCTAGTAGCTGGCTACAAGTATAAATTGAAAGAAGAATTATATAATGAAATGATTACCATTCCATCATTCCACGTAATTGGCGATACTGATCAAGTTATCAGTAAAGGTCAGTAGGTGCCTACTGATGATCTACTGTTCTAATTTTTAATCAATCTCTAGTTTGTGATCATTTCTTTGTATTTTGCAGAAAGGAGCGAAATTTTGAAGAGTCATTTCATTGATGCCCAAGTTTTGTCACATTCTGGAGGACACTACGTTCCTTGCTCCAATGAATTCCGTTCAATTTGGAAGGATTTTTTCCAACAATTTCTAGTCGAATCGTAAAATAAAATTCAGTTTTATAATTGCTTGTTTTTCGTTTTCTTTATCTTTTCCCCTCTATGTGGGAGCAGACATTTTGTTCTATCAACAAGATCAACATCTTGGGCACTTGTCTTGTACCTATTATTTCCCCAGGAATATACCTTCAATAAATATTACGATTGTGATGATAAACTGATCATTTGGTAGCGATTAAGTAAAACATCAAAAGGCCACAATCACTGGTTGAAAGATATTTTAACAGTTGGTTTCCAACTCGAACATTCATCAAGGGGAAAAAAGTGTTCTAATTTTTTCGCTAGTTTGTTCGAATCTAAGATAAGTTTAAAAAAAAAAATTAACCTCTTCTAATTTCTTTCTGAAATTAGCAATAAAGTAGAAAAATATGTCTCTGCATTTAGAGCCTTGACAACGAAAAGGGCAAAAGCTGCAAACTAGGGGAAATTTAGAAGCGGCAGGGAAATTTCAACTGCTACTGCAATCTTGCTCGTTTTCGAGTCCATGATGAACACTACTTATCTCTTCGATTCTTCTATCTCGGATACTCGTTCCCGTGTTGATAGATTGGGGTCAGTCACCCTCCGACGTTCTGCTCCTGTGTCAGTTTTATTGATTGTTCCTCGGCTTCGTCGTGCGGCCAAAGTTGCATTTTCAAGCGCGAAAAAGTCTTCTGTCGGGTTCTGAATGTGAAATTTCGAGCTCGAAGACTAGCTGCCCATCGCAATGGATTCGCCATGGTGATTTGACGGTTGTGATAAGAGGTACCTAACCTGCTTAGGTTACAATTTTCTTGACTATAGTTGTGTAAGATACCGTGTTTGTTCATTTTAAGTTAATAGAAAGAACAGCCAAATTGGCCAAAGTTTTAGAACAGACTGAATTTTATTTTATAAATTGTTCATAGTAATATTGTTGAAGCCAAGTGACAAGGGATTTAGGAACGGGTTTGGTTAATAAAGATCGAAAGATTCCACACAACATCCTCCTCCTGAAGCGTCCTCGTAGCGTTTTCCGGAACGAGTAGATTGTGGCTTTGTAGCTCAGAATTGCTTGAGTCTCGCGAAGGCAGTACGGATGTTCCTGGAGAACGGCCAAACGAACTCAGCGGCACAGTATTGCCGTCGTCTTGCATGTGTGGGAACTGAGCGGGAAACCGAGCGAATTAAATGGTACCAATTTCGTCTGATGGTACTGACGTTTTCGAAGCAGCCACTGGAAAGCAACAGTGCAGTTTAAACGTTGGGTGAAGCATACCAGGCTGTGTTAAGGGACTATAATAGCAGGGAGTCATGCTATAGCGTCGATCTAAAAAGCTCTTCTTAACAGATGAAATGATAGTTCCTTTTGACTTGATATATGAGAGGTAAAAGTCAGAAAGGAGAATGTGCTGTACCTTATGTACGGAAATTTTCATTTGGTCGTAAATCGTATCAAATGCTTACGGGATGGGATTTTCCAATCAGGTCCCTAAAACTGCTATGCAAAGTGACGTGAAATGTAACAATCGTGAAGTAAATTCAGTCCTTTTAAACTTGATGGCTCATCTTCAATCGGGATGCAGGATGAGCTCTCTCAGCTATTTTACGATCTTTAATCAAAGTTGTTCGGCTGGTATTTTTTATTTGAATAGGGCCACATTCCCTTACACTATTGATAAACAAGTGGCATTATTTGTGCCCTTTAAAAGTCTCGAAAGTGTTTTTATAATAGTATTGTAGTGAAGAAGAAACGTTATTATTTTAAATTTAATTCATTATTTAACAGTACCTACCTAATGTTTGTAGAATTTTTTTAAAATAAAAAATACGTTCTTCTATTATTATTTACAATAGTTTTTCTTTTTCAGCATTTTCGTTTTTATTTTTGTAGATATTTATTTCTAAGCAGGCGAATTTTCCGAATAAAAACTCCTAGGAGATTCATACATAATAATGTAAGAGTGTATTTTTTATTGAAAGTGAATATACGTACGTATGTAAGTGTTGTACGTATTACTACGTACAATAAGTTTTTTTTTCTTCAGAATTTTCATCTTCAGCTTGTAGATATTTATTTTTAAGTGGGTGAATTGCCGAAATAAAATCTCCTAGGACCTTGCTCTGTTATCCAATGCTTGAGAAATGAGAGATGGTGACTCTGCCAATTTCAGCAGCTTCGCCCTGGCTCGTCACCTCAGTGAGAAGAAGATTTCAAAGACGAGCGGCCACCTCCCGCCTCGCAAGTTAAGGAAATTGATAGAGAAGGCGGAGGTGTAAAATTAGAATAGTTGAGAATTAGTTTAGTCAGTTCAGTTTCGTGGCAGCTATGAGGGAGGATAGACAATCGCGGTTCAGGGCGTCGGTCCGCAGTCGGGAATCATATTCGTCGACCGGCAGCGGCGACCTCGAGTCTTCAAGACCTCAGGAGAAAATTAAAAGCTGCTGTCGGACGGTAGTCACTTTTATGTGCACGCAAGTCGGCGTCGGAGGTCTCATTGTTGGATACGCCGTCATCGGCGCTTTCACCTTCATGCATATCGAATCACGTGCGGAATTTCCCGAGCTGGAAATAGTGGCTAATTTGAGAAGAAACTGCGCCGACGAGCTCTGGGACGTCATTCAAGCGGAAAACGTTTTCAACCAAACTCGGTTCTCGCAACGGGCTTCTGTCATAATGAAGAAATTCCAACAAGGTGTGACATCAGCTGTCAAACATGGCTACGACGGACGGACAGCCACTGAATCATGGTCATTTCCTGCCGCCCTTATGTTTTGTCTATCTGTTTTCACTATGATAGGCTATGGAAACCTTGTCCCGAGGACGAATCTCGGCAAAGCGTTGACGGCCGTTTACGCCATATTCGGCATCCCTTTGTACGTACTGTACTTCATGAGCATGGGCAAAGTTCTTGCGTCGGTGTTCCGTTGGTTTTACACGAAAATGTCACAGTGCTGCACGAGCTCGCACAAGCGGGAACTTCCTCCGAAAAAAGTAATCGTCCCTTCGACCGCGTGCTTGTGGGTACTTTTCGCTTATATCGCTACTGGTACGATCATGTTTGCCGAGTGGGAAAAATGGGATTATTTGGACAGCACGTACTTCTGCGTCACGTCCCTGTGTAAAATAGGTTTCGGCGATTTCGTACCTGGTGCGAATATTTTGGAATCAAAGAGCGGCCATCAAACGAAGTTGGTCATCAATTTCGTCTACCTCCTTGTCGGCATGGGTGTCATCGCCATGTGTTACAATCTGATGAGCGAAGTTGTCCGTCTGAAAATGCAAGAGCTGCGAAGAGATATTGTCGTCTGTTTTGACGATATTCGCATCCGACTTGTCGCCTGCTACACTCGGAGACATACGTCAGACCCCGACATTTAATCTTGCGGAAAATATAGATACCTTACATTCCTGTGCATGAACTGCCGATGTTGATGCTTCACATTCGATCGTGCAGTATATCTGCGAACTTGATTCAAGAATTCCCAAGTGTTGGTAGTCTAAATGCTCTCAAACGTAGTAACACGTAAAATTGAGTTTTCTCGGTTGGATGTTACAAAACGGAAACCTTGAACTGACGGCTTTTTTATGTAATTGTATCAATGTAATAGTAGGTTATTTTTCTTCTTCTTTTTGCTTAGAAATGTTTGCTATTATTAAATTAAATGAAAGTTAAAAAATTACGATTTTCATTCGTTAGAAATAAAACGCGCATTACAGCTGGTGTGTTGCAATATTTTTACTCTTCTCATTTCATTCAACTTTTTATTACTTTGTAACTAGATAGTTATCCTAAATTGTGTGCGCACGGCGTTTTATTATCGCTCATGACGTTGATTTATTTTCTAAAACTTTGAGGCATTGAATATTATTGATACAATTTATTGTTGATTAGGTAACAGTGCATATAATCCTGATCAGTTTAGAAATATTTTCTAACATTCTCACATTCCAATTGATCATGATTGTATCTTTTCATTATTTCTTTGGGATGGTTTGATTTTTTCTTTTGCACTTCTTAATTTCATGCAGCGTGTATCACTTTTACTTTCCTTCGACGAATTTCCAATAAAGTCGACAAACGACTGATTTTCTATTTTCTCTTTTATCCATCTCCATCTCTCTCTTATTTAACGTCTCTGTGCAACTGCGTGGAGCAAACTACGCGAAAATGTGGATTTCTCTTTCCAAGATCATGTTATAATAATGTTACAAGAGATCCGTGTTTTTGTGAAGAGCTCTGTCAGGAGGTTGGGATTGGCTTCGGGCCAAGCTAAAATTAAGCCAACTAGACTCATAACGTGCGAGTTCACCTCCTTGAAGCGCCAGTGTGACAAAACGCAGGCTTTCCTGGATGCTGGAAACTCAAAATCGCAAAGAGCGAAAAACGTAGGAATCCAGGTTATATGGTGCCTAGCTTCGACAATATTGGTTAAGGCACTTGGAAAATTTTATAGAGGAGATTCTAAAGCAGGAAATGAAAGATAAACTTGTGTTTTCATTGGTTGCATAAATTTTTTTCATGCCCTCGTAAAATTGGTCGCCAAGCTTGACAAAAATGATTGTTTTGATCATTTTTAGTTACACAGTATTTTTCTCTTCATTTTTCTAGCTTCAATTGAAGATGGAGGCGGCTCCGATCCGGCTATTGTCGGTGATTGGATTCCAGGCTCGGCGTAATGATGTGATTTACATGAATCCAAAAACCCTTCCGGCGGATTCAGTCGTTGTGTTCTTCCCAGGGGATGTCCAGGTTAGTGAATATAGAGTTTCCTCAACTTTCTGGGTTATGTGCATATTTGTTGTGGTAGGGAGATTAGTACATGATTGGAACTTTATAATGATAACGTGTTATGGTGAACGTGTTATGAAAAGACCGATTTGACGAGAGACGTTCGTGTTCGCAGGATTACCCTGAAGTAATGGAAGCCCATCGTTACAACAGGAGCTACATCCGTTGGAATCTGCAAGATATGGCCGTCATCCTTCAATCCAAGTTTGAAAGAAGCCATATTGTTGTCATACGACCATCTAGGTATGTATTTGCTTCTTTCTATAATAAATTCGTATAATTCTATATGTTATGCATGTATTGACATATATTTTCCTCCTGTCTAAAATTCATCTATACTGAGGAAAGTTAAATTCGAATGTGTGGTTCCTTATTCAAAGCCCAGATAAAAAGGGTTTTGAATATTGAAAATGAGCTCTGAGGTATAAATGTTGTCCTTTTGTTTCAATGGTTCGAATCCCGACCAACTTTGGTCTGTGGAATTCTTCACATCAATTGTTGCTCCCTGTTTTGTCTCTCCTTATATTCACAGATGTATTTCTCTCTACACGCAATAAATTCAAATTGAAAAACCTTGAACAGTTGAATTATATTTTCTTGTGGTCTACACGAACTTCAAAAAACTCATCGACTCTTAACTTTAAGCTTAAAGGATAGCCCCTTGACATTCTTTTTGATTGATTTGACTGACTCATGTCTCTTGTCGAATAGATTAGCGTCCCATAAGCTAGCCACATTTATGGAGTTTCTATCGCCCGAACAAGAACACAGAAGGTAAAAATGCAATACTATTGTGGTATACATACGTCTTAGCATTTAGGTCCCAAAGGTTAAAACAAGGGGCTATCCAGTTACCCATACGTCGTTCATTGGATCATGAAGATGATACTTCAAAATATTGATTTTCTAGATTATCCGCATGATGTGCTTATTTGGGGCCTAGATGCGAACAATTGAGTAAACTCTTATTTCCTGTGATTATCATAATTTCATTTTGTTTAAATGTACTGTCTGGTGCGTCTCCTTTCAGAATGGAATTCAAGATGTTCGGTTGTTTTGACAATTTCGTGCCTTGCAATAATACAGGCGTGCCCGACCATACGCCGATGAATTACGCCTTACACCATCTTGAACGTCTTTTGCAAAATATTTCCATGGAACTGAGAGAGAAGGTTTGTTTTTTCATTATTTACAACTGTCGATAGTGAGAAATTATTATTTTATTTTTTTAATCAACCGCTTTCGTTTTTTAGATGCCGCAGAATGGTATCGATAAGACTGATTTGCACTTGGATAAGGTACCAAACGTGGCACTGATTGGCTTCAGTAAAGGTTGCGTCGTTTTGAACCAGTTCCTCTACGAGTTCCATTACCTCAAGACATTGACGCCGGACGATGAATCGATGTCGGAACTTGTAAACAAAATCCACGACATGTACTGGTTGGATGGAGGGCATTCTGGAGGCAAAAACACGTGGATAACGTCCAGAAGTCTCCTGGAGACCCTCGCACGGCTAGGTAAGTCTTGATTGATGTATGCAAAGTAATGATTTTTTAGATTTTATGGTACCTATCTAAATGAATTTATCGTGCAGTATGTTAATTCGAGGGCTACTTGGATAGAGTTGTGTTTTTCAAAAGTGTTGCTAATTTTTTGCCTCCTAACTTGAGGCTCAGTTGTCGGCGGAGTAAGAGTAGCAATATAGTGTTTTATGTGTGGATTATTATTTTTGTTAACATGAAGGGGCTTGGAATTTTCAATTTTCTGGATATTCTAGCAGCATACAAATAAGCAATGACGAATGAGGAGAATGAATATTTTCAAAAATGAAGAAAAGAGGCAATAATTTTTTACTCATGTCATCCACTTATTGATTGAAAATGAAACCTATTTTTTTTAATAACTAATTTCAATCTAAGAAAAAATTAAATTTTAAAATAAAAGTTATTAGAGAGCCTCTCGCATTTTCGATCTGATGACTTTTGTAGGTTTCTGATTTTAAAATCTACCTATTTTCTAGGCGTTACTGTACATATCCACGTTACACCCTATCAAATCAACGATGACCGGCGGCCGTGGATAAGAAAAGAAGAGAAGGCGTTTAGTGACTGGCTAAAGAAACTCGGTGCGCCCGTTAACCGAACTGTTCATTTTGAAAATCTATCACCGTCTCTCAAAAGCCATTTAGAAGTGTTGGATGTTTTTAAAACGGACGTCTCATAGACCGTTTGACGCACATACTTTCCGATTTTATTTATTCCATCATTTCAAAGTATTTTTTAAGATCTCTCGTTTGACTGATCGTGGCTGAGAGCGGCCACTGTGACGTGATAGTGCAATTTTATTGTTCACTTAAGTTTGTACATTGACGTGAAAAAAATGTAAAAAAGTGTAGTATGGAAAAATAGGATGATGATGAAAAATAGGATGATGAGCGTCTAGGTGCATCTCGCCCAGTTTTGAGTCTAAACTTAAGTTTAGGCTTGGAACTACGATAATTTTCTCATCATGAACTCTAATCCTCCAATCAATTATCTGATTTTGGAGATGCACTTGAGGCAAATATTCATTTCAAAGTTGAACTTTGTACGCTCGAAAATTTTTGCTCCGTTCGGATCTTGAAAGTGAAAACGTCAATTGAGTGGAAGAATTCTCAATCTAGGCTCTCCGAAATGCTCTTAGGCAAATGCGTGTAAATAATGATACAACTTAAACAGCGATGGCCTTCAAGGAATGGACGAACGTAGGAAAGAAAATTAGAGAGGAAATATATAGTTGAAATGTTGTCGGTTATTTTTGTACATAATGCTCTTAGGTATTTTGCGGAGAATTGTTGAGTTTATGTTCTGTCGTACGAAGTGAATCTCTGTTGATTCAGTAGTTCGCTACCAAATTGTACTTATCGTCAACTGATGCCTCCCATATTTTGTCATTATAAATAATATTCAATTTATTGAATGGATTACTACATTTTTGGTGAATTTACGATACGACTGGCTGTATAGTATGAATGAATTGAACCTTTAAAATACTTGCGCTGTGTTTTCTTCCTTGATAATTTCTAGGATACCGAGCTTGTATTCATATGAATGGTAATCTGAATGTGGGTTGAGGAGCGCTACTGTTCTGCTCAAAGCCGAAAGTTTTAGTTTACCCCGTTTTACAGTTCCACTTGATGTTTTCAAACGATTTTTGAATAATGTGCAAATTATTCATCAGTCTAGTCGTTAAAGTGACCCTGAATTGCATATATTTTATCATATTCGGTATGTACATATTATCGTTGACCAGTAGCAGAAGCTGTGCAAGGTGTAATAAATCGATAAAACACTTGTAAACTACGGTGATTCGAGGCTTATGCGAGATATATTGTGCCAGGAATTTATAACGAATTAAAACGTCTGATAATTTATTTTACGATGGCGATAATTCTTTCAGTGTACCTCCTTTAGGAAAAACAATAAGACTTGAAAAAAGTGGTTGATTTTAAATGGTTGAAAGCCGTGGACACCCCAGTTTTCGATTAAATAACATTATTTTTTTCTTTCCTGTGAGGGATGCAACTTTTCTAAAACCATTTCATTGTACCATCACAGACCGTTTTATGCAATTAATATTCACCAAAAGTAATGAATTTGGCTAAAAAAAGATTAGTCACACTTGGAGCATCATGAATGACATTTTCGACCAACCAATGAATTTTTCACGTTCCATTACAATGACAAAAATTCGATCCTCGTAGCCCTCCTTCAGATGGCCTGTCAATTTTCATTTGATTCGCAATAACAACACTTGGAATGAAAACGTGGAATCATCATTCATAATATCACAGTACCGATTGCAACCGGTCGATACCTACTAACTCAAAGAACAAAATTATTTATAAATGTGTGACTACAATAAGAATATCAGTCTGGAATTAGCTAGAGCTTGTTTCCGATCACCTGGGGCAAGTGTTAGGGCATGGGCTTAGATAAAGTCCCATCTTCTTCTGAACATCCACTGAAACAATTCAATATGGAAAATTGAGCAAGAGTAGAAGGAATATGTCATAGCAAAGGTTACGCATAATTTTTCGTTACTTCAAGATGACTAATCTCTAAGCCATGCTCAGCAATAAAAACCGTATCCTGAAAAAATCAACTTGGCAACTAAAACCACCTATTAAAAAAAAATAAATAAAATAATAATAATAATACAGTTACGTTGGCATACAACCCCTCTGCATTATAAACTTCGTATACACTCATAGGTCCGGCTAATTGATTCTTTGTACAACAAATGGAAAAATATCAAACTTACGACTCAGAGTCACAATAGATTTCTTATTGCTCCTTTCGTCAGAACCGTCGCAACAATCGCAGATTCCATCATTAATCCAGGACGAAGGTAATTTATCTGTAAATTAATACTTGAACTTGAGTTTTAATTAGAAAAAACGTCGAGTGAATTCGGTGCGAATAGAATTTACGAGAACTTACAATTTTTTATTTGAAAATGACATTCAAAGTACGATTTTCCGCTACATGCGTCCGTGTCAGGTTCGTCACTGCCATCCGAACAATCGCAGTAATCATCGTTTATCTTTGCATGGGAAATTGCCATCCCGTCGCCGCAAATGAATACGTCATCCTCCGAATAAGAAGCCACACGGCTGCGCTTCAAATTGACGATTTTTCTGTAACAGTCAAAAGGATTTTCTTAAACCTAAGACAAAGAATTAATTTAATTCAAATTTAAAGTTAATTCTGGTCCTCGCCAGGCCGCCTGTTCTTTCTCAGTAGCCGCTACTCTAAGCCAATGAGAAAAAATATTTAAAAGCTAAGAGTGATTGTACAGTGGTTCAATTGCTGTGCTTTAATAGAGAAGTTAGAAAACCATCTATTTGTGATAGTAACTATCCCAAAACATTAGAGAACGTTTCCACCTAACAACAGATTGCTAAGTATAAGGGAAAACTTGATCAACTATGGTAACTTTTACTTTCCTCAATTTTCAAAATTGAGCTAAATTAGTCGCCGAGCAGCTGAAAAGAGTGTTTGACGAGCCTTCCAACGCATATAGAACGATTTTAATAGCTCCCTAAATTCTCGAGTTAGATATAGGTACACTCATGCAAAATTTCAGAAAGTTCATGATAGCGACTATAACTCGAAAACCATTAAAGAAATCGGCCATGCGATGGTCTCATTCGATTCAGCGTCAAAACAATCTAAAGAAATCTTCGTTGTAAAAAAAAAAATCTAGAGAAATTTATACCAAACGCGTTTTCTCCCCCTCCCAAATACTCTGAAAATAGAGGTAACGACTAGGTTAAAGAATTGAGCCGTTCTAAGGCCGAGATTGATTATTGATGAAAATTTCAAGAACTATGCAGTTAATTATAGTTTTGTCAGAAAGTGTTGACGGCGAACGGACAGAATTTTTTTTTATTGGATAATCGGATTCTACATGCGTTGAAACGTAAATTTGATTTTTATTTTTTCCTTGGGCGATGAAGTTCATTATTGAATAATAAACCAAAATCTATCTAAATTAAATCATCGTCTCTATCAATCTATTAACTTTATATTAATTTTTCATTCAGTACATAGGTCAGAAATATGTAAGTCAAGCAATTACTTATTGTGCACTATGCCATGTACATCGCCTTCCATTTTAGTTTCACTTTCTTCCATCAGATGAGCCATCAAGAGTTGGTAGCAGAGAAAAATCAAACCAACACCGCCGATGAGCAACGAAATGCTTTTGATCGTACGCTTCTTCAAAGAATTGCATCTGATTTCCATCACATCCCCGCTGTACTAACAAGCGATATTCAATGGACGAATTCTCGCGAGCCGAAACGCGATATGCCTTCAATAGAGGCCGACGTTGTTTTGGCGAATTAATTTTTATTATCGTGAGAGAGCAAAATAATAATAGAAGCGGTACGAATAAGAAAGACACTGATATCACGTAATATGATAACACCTTTTGAGCGATCGGAACTTCATTTATATGTCCCAAGTGGAGTAAAAAGACATAATCTTCGTACTTAAAGAGTGATCATGTTTTTCAAGTTATAGTTGTTACGTTTCAAATTACAAGGGGTTGATCAATATAAGGGAAGTGAGGTCATAATTTCTAAAATATATTCCACCAGTTAGCTTCAAAGTATACTAGTCTACCTACAACTTTCAATAATAAATACGTCCAACATAGCAAGCATAATTTAACCACTAACGTAAATGAAAAGGCGGACGTCTGCAATTCCTAGCTCCATGCTTCTAATGCGTCCAAGAGAGCGACTCAAGAACTCTTCTTGTTTGTGTTTGGTGTTGAAGTTCCTAGGCGGGAAAATACTCGAGAAGCGGGAAACTCCTCTAGGAATGCCAACGACCCTTCGACATCTCACCATTCCGCCATTCGTCAGTTCATTATCCAGCTGAGCTGTGTGTACGTGTAGTGTACCGTTGTCAGGAAGCTTCACCTGTTGATTGCAGATTTTCATAGCTATAACTGGAATTCCCTCGACATCGTAGATCGCAAGTGAGTGTTGTATTAAGTGAGTATTGCACGTTGTGGTCAAGTGTCGAAGCGTGGATGAATTTGTATAGTTTGACGTGACGCAGTTAGCGCGGTCGATGTGGCGTTGATACGGGATGATAACTGGCGCCAAATCGTTCAGATGAGAATTTTGAGGTATTTTCAAGGGAAATTATGATCACGCATGTGAGGGCATTCGATGAATCAGTATGATAATTCCGCGTATGGACGGGGCAATGCTACTTTCTGTTTCTGAGTAATTAACCTGGGATAGGACAGGTCAAATTTCAGCTGAAACCCCTCTTGGAATGCTTGTATAATTTTCTGGTAGTCGTGGGTAAGCAAATGGGTGATTCTCCGAAAATAAGGATATTCCAGCAGCAAATTTCCTGAAGAAAAAAAACGCACTTTCCTTTATTTTGACGATGGGTCTGTGAAATTATTGCTTATAACATGAAAAGCACGCAGAGAACCTACGGAGAATTTTCATAGTTTTCCAGAAAAATCGAATTTTGTTAAATTTTCTAGTTGATGGACTGAGACGTGTTGAAGGACTGAGAATTAGTGCGATGGACTGATCCCACTTTTTCTGATCCATCTTCAATGTGGTTTATTATTCATAATAAACTATTGTAATCGCCGAAGAAAAAACATTTCTTCCCCCTCAAAAATTAATGTTGTGCTTTTCAAGGCATATGTAGAATGCCATCCTCAAATAAAAAAATTTCCGTCATCACTTTTCCGACGAAACTATAAAAGCTAAATTTCTAATATTTTTACCAAAAATCAATTCAATCAAATTCTACCTCAATTTTAAGGGTATTTTTGGGGGGTTTTGAGAAGAGAAAATTCATAAATTTTCCAGCGTGTTTCAGAAAATGGTGCGTTTGCACAAGCGTTTCTTGTCTTGGGAGGCATACTTTCTGCAGCAATGAAGGTCAACATTTTAGGCTATACAACGTTTCTAATAATGAACCTAGTTTCCATAAAGTTTTATGAGGCTGTAGTCTGCTTTTGGCAAAAAATAAATTGTTTCAGTAGATGAGTTCAAGTATCTACCTGAAACACCTTATTATCTGTGTACAGTAATAAAAAAAATGTTCAAAGAATGAACAAAACTTATGTACATTATTGTACATGGTTTATGTATGTGTTAATTATTGTACATTATAATGTACTTATGTACAAAATTTCAATGGTACATTAAACGCATTCTCATTCCTTCAACTCCCCCGACTGAGAATTTTGATGGACTGAGAATTGAGGGACTGAGAATATTCGAGTAAAATACCAATAACTAAACTACGTTTGGTCTGAGATAGAAAATCAAACTGTCCATCTGTTAAGCTCATCAAAGCAAATCAATTTTGGTGTAAGTGGAAATTCAGACTGGAATTAACGGCAACAAAAAATTCTGTTGAAGGACTGAGGTAGCGTTACGCCCAATACTAACTGCAGTTTTCAAAACACTCATTACTCTGACTGGATAGAGCTAGCTTCAATTTCCAGTTATCACGCAGTTCTGGTGGGAAGAAGCAATGTAGCCAACATTACAGCTTCGGGCAAAAGGCAAGTACTCAGGCATGGTGCCATCTTTTGAAACTTTGTGAAGGACTGAGAGAGTACCCACGGGACTTACATTGATATAACGTAGGTCTGGTATAATGAACTTCAGACGTATATTCCTACGATATTTGATACCCGAAAGCTTTTTGGATCAAAAAGTGCTTTCTCCCAATTTTTAGGGAGCATAATGGAACGAGTTTTGGATTTTTGAAATCAAAATCCTACAAAGTGGGACATGTGAAGGACTGAGAATTGTCAGGTTTACAACGAATTTAAAAATACCAAATGCAGCTTTTGAATGATGGTAAATGAAAGAATACCTTTCTTTCATCCCTACCAACAATATTCATGAAAAAAAAATTCAAAAACCCAAAGGGGAGAGTCAAAATCCTGACTGGACTGAGATATCCTTACTTTCGGAGAATCACCCAAATATCATGATAAATACGGAGAAAAATCTGCTCAATATTTTGGAAACACAAAAGTATTGATCGGAATTTTTCTGTATTTTTCTTGCTTACGACTATCAGAAAAATGAACAAAATACAATAGGTACGTCTCAAAAAAACCTTTGTTGGATTTGAATGGTATAATTTCATTATTGTACTTACATCCTTGCACAAATCAATAACTTCGTTTATTTTTGTGTGTTTAGATTTGTGTGTGCAGAGAGAAAGAAAATTCCGTTACAGTGTTCCCTCTAATTTTTTTTTTTTAAAGAAGCAATTGAACACACAAAAAGCAGATTAAAATTCCAAGACGTTAAGCTGTGCGTTTTCGACTCAGTGCCATTTGAACATCCTTATCACTCTGAAAATGTACAAAAGATAATCAGAATGCTCGTTTAAAAATTGTATGACTAATTAGGTTTATCTGGAAATTGACGTAGAAAAACGATTGATTAAAGTCGATTTTGAAAAACCACTTTGCGAAACATTGATTTACAAATAATTATTCTGAAAAATTGGAATGGTGCTGTGAATGTTATTTCTAGATTTATATATCCACAAAAACTTTATTTTTTTTTTTTAGCTGATTTAAAATCAAATTAGTACCTATAATGAGGTATTCCAAAAAAAAAAATCAAGAAATTCACCTGTTTCTTATTGAATAGAATTTTTTTTAACAAAACGTTAAAAAAAGGTTGATGAATTATTTGCTTTACTACAGGAAGATGTATATCAAAGTCAAGAACGTTTACGACTCTCGTGTCGTCCAATTTGAGCTGTCGCTGAATGATGAAGTGGCCAAGTTGAGGAAAATGATTCAAGAATCATTTGGAGTACCGGTGGATCGACAGCGCCTTTGTTATTTTGGAAAATTAGTGAGTCTTTCGTTGATATATCGTTATAGTTGCTTTATAAATTATTTGTGCTTATAATAACTCACTATTATAAAATGTCTCCACGAATTGAGTTTCCTTGGGTTTCAGATAGCTGATGACGGCACATTATTTGAATACGGTGTCAAAAACAACACCTGCTTTACTCTGTGTCCAAAAATTGACATTTCCCAGGAAAAAATTAACTCCTCTCCTGAAAGAGATGAATCACAAAACGATGCCAAAGTAAGTCATTCCTATCTAACTTCAAACCTGGTCGTCTAACTGGCATTTCTTTTTTGGGGTTTGGTTTTTATTATGTATTTTTTATTATGAAGTTTAGAATTGATTTCTGTACCATGTAATCACACGTGATGATTGTTTCAGGTGGTAGACGATGCTGCAGAAATCCCTTGCACATGCGAATTTTACGAGGTTAGCCTATTCTTGAGGTTGCTCTTATCTGCTTTGTTTTTTTTTTTACACAAATACTTAAGTTTTAATGATTTTGTTTCAATAATTTTCTTCTTCTCATTTTTATTCCTTAATTGGTTGTGTTTTCAGGTTGGAGATATTGTTGACGTAGTCGATGGTAGGTCACGCGGCTGGTACGAGGGAAAGATCAACGAGATTGTGAAATGCGACCGAGACATTTACTACAAAATCTCAATCCTCTTGTAAGCTTGATTAATTCACCTTTTTTGTGGCATCAAATTCGTGACATTTCTCTATGTACGGTTTTCAAAAACTCATTGACGACAGGAATTCAACAGACGCTTGAATTAAAAAAAAAAAAAACTTGTGTTTTTTATGACATACATGGTCTTGTTTTTATTTTTATCATTTACGTATTCCAGGGCACCTAACGATGCTCCGTTGATGGTAAAAAGAGAGGAAATTCGCCCGGTCTCACGTGAAATAATCCAGCCTGATAACGTCCTCCCAGGCGATGTTATAATGATTAATTACAACAAAGATGAACCGACTAACCGGGGCTATTGGTAGGTTACCACTTTCTATGCGTTAAAGGTATAAGAACTGTAAAATACGATCTTTCTGCCCTCAAAACCCCTAAAAAATACCATTAAAATTGAGGTTGTGTTGCGGTTAAACAATGGAGCCATTGTCAGACCAATATTGATTTTTGGTGACAATTTAGCTGTTTATAGTTTTCTCGGAAAAGTCTATTGACGGCGGATGGGCAGAATTTTTTTAAACGGATGTTCGGATTCGTCACCTCTTGAAACGTGAAACATCCAAGTTTAGGGGGATAGAAGATTTTCTTTCTTGGGAGATAACGAATAATGATCTAAAAGCATCATGAACAAAATGATAATTTTTACTGTATTGTATAGTTGTTATTGAAACCTTCATAATTCTTCCAGGTACGACCTTCATGTCAAAGTAGTGCAGCAAACACGAATCAACGGACCATTGGAAATCCGAGGCAATATTCACGTCAGCGACGGTGTTTTTGCCGAAAACGTTTCAGTCGTCTTTTTGGATGAAATTATGAGGATAATGTCACCAAAACGTGTTATCGATCGTACTCTTGATGAAAAGGAAGCGATGAAAACCGAGCCCTTAAAAACAAGTAAGTTCTTTCTTAAATTTTTAGTTAAAGAGGAAATAATTCGAAGACTTAATTAGAAGAAATAATTCTTCTTTGAAGTTTCTGTTTTCTGAATACTGCAAATTTTTGTATCTGTATTTTGTTCATAATCGGGATTTTCTTTTAATTTTAGGAAAAACTGCTCCTTTCTGCAACAAGTGCAAAGACAATCCTAGACGCAAGTGCAGGGAATGCGGTTGTGGTTTGTGCGGAGGGAAGGAGGATCCGGATAAACTGATTTGCTGTGACCAGTGCGAGTACTGTTTCCATATGGGTTGCCTCGACCCACCACTGACAGAAATACCTAGTGATGATTGGTGAGAAAGTTTCATCAGTTACCCAAGAAAATCAAGCTGGTGTATTGTATTCAAATGTGTACATAAAGTAGCACCCGTGTTTCCTCTTATTCACCTGCTTATTGTGCTACTTAATTTTCGGTTTATCCAGGTATTGCCCTTCGTGTAAAACGAATACGGACGAGATTGCAGAAACTGGTCAAAAACGGAAAGTGAAGAAACCTCTTTCTAACAGGGATTGGGGCAAAGGCATGGCATGCGTTGGACGCAGTCAAGTCTGCAATATTGTCGACTCGGGACATTTTGGCCCCATCCCAGGTATTGACGTCGGTACGATGTGGAGATACCGAGTACAGGTTAGTAATGATTTTTGCTATACTTTACTGTTCCTTACTTACTGTTACTTTTTAACGTAGTTCTTTTAGTCCATGTTGATGCCATTGAAGATCTATGATAACTCTCAGCTAAGACGCTCAATTTTCATCATATCCAAATTGATTTCAGTGTTCGGAGAGCGGTGTCCATCGTCCACCTGTAAGCGGCATTCACGGGCGAGCAAAAGTCGGTGCTTTCAGTATCGTTTTCAGTGGCGGTTATGAATGTGTAGACCATGGGGACGAGTTTGTATACACTGGTAAGCCGTGAGTTTTAAATACTGTAGAATAATTATAGTCCTTGAACAGAACTGTTCTTTTAAATCTGTGGTTAACTATCCTAATCAATGTAATTTTAGCTTCTTTTTTGTAACATTTTATTATCAATTGTTTGTAAAGGAGCTGGCGGTCGAGACCTTAGTGGCAACAAACGGACGAATAAGCAAAGCTGTGATCAAACATTAACCAGAGAAAACCTGTGAGTATCGGTGTATTTCCATGGCAATACAGTTTCCTTATTTTTTTGTCACTGAATCGAATGAGACCATAAAGAGGTTAAAAGTTTTAATGGTTCTCGAGTTATCGCAGCTCTTGGGTAGAATTTTGAGAAATTTAACGAGGTGGTGTATTGTATTCGTTATTTGTGGGGCTATCAAAACCAAGCCTCTCAAGACCAAGCCTCTACCAAGTCTCAAGAATTTCTGGAGCCATAAAAAGTGTTCTATACTTGTTGGAACGGTCGTCAAACACTCTCTCAACTTGTATCGTTAGGAAAATAAGTTAGCTTTTAGTTTGAGAATTTTAAAAGAAAAATTAAAATGACGGTTGTTACTACTGAGTTTCCCCATATAGTTACCAATCTGTTGTTGGTAGAAACGTTCACAAAAAATGTATTCTATTTTCTATCATGACATTGCAATGGATGGTCTGCTTAAATCATAATTGAAGCTGAGAAACAATAAACTACTGTACAATCCAATCATCTGCAGCGTTTTATGTATAGCTTCCATGCGTTAATATTATATTAATGCATCTACTCTTTGTTTTTACTGTTGGTATCTCGTTTGCAGAGCTCTGGCATTGAACTGTGCTGCCAAGTTCAATGAAAACGGTGCTGAGGCGAAGGACTGGCGCCTGGGCAAGCCCGTTCGAGTTGTGCGATCATTTAAGCTGCGAAAAACGTCGAAATTTGCACCTTTAGAAGGTTTAAGGTCAGTTGAACGATGTTAATTGATTGAATCATTGGTTATGATGCTCCAGTGTTCTCTTTTAGTGGATGATTCAAAATGTTAGTTACCTGGATAAGAAGACCACACAGAAGTCGACACTTTTTATGAAAATTTCTGGTCTGTTTCTGTCAAGGAGATATTTCTTCTATAATCAGAGTGGGGAGATGAGAACATTTACAATATGTGTGCATTTTTTTAGTTGCTATTTCTTGTTGAACTGCTGTTCATTTCATTATGATCAATATTTTTTCTGTTGCTCTCTTGGCCTTGCAGGTATGATGGTGTTTACAAAGTGGTGAAGTATTACCAAACCAAAGGTTCTAGTGGGTTCTTGGAATGGCGCTACTTGATGCGTCGTGACGATGAAGCACCTGCTCCATGGACGAAAGCCGGGAAAGCGAGGATTTTAGAACTTGGACTCACTATGCCGGTTCGTGATTTTAATCCACCAAATTTTGACTTGATCAATATGAAATGAAATGTGATTTTTTTCTAATAGGGTTCCAATTTATTTTTCTCTCTGAGTCGAGCAGTGACTGAATTTATTTATGGCTTCTTAAAACTCAATTCTGACCGTCTTTCCTTTGCAATGTTGCAGCCGGAGAAAGGCGAGAAGGAGAACTTGTTGAACATCAAACGAAAACGCGGGGATGACGATTCAGAACTGTCAAATGCGAAAAAATTCTACCGCCCGGAAGAAGAAGCTCTGAAAGCGATTAAAGCTGACCAGCCCAATGCAAAGATTTGGAATGAATTGATATTGATAAAAGACAAGCCCGTTAGTATTATTGAGCCTGTACTAGTTCTGGATAACTCTGTAGCGTTTGTCTTCAACGTCCGATATTGGCCATTCCATAATGGAATTTATGAATTTTCACGTATCAACTTGTGGAGGAGGAGAGGTGAGTGAGTGATTTGGCTTGAAAATCTGAATTATGTGACTAATTGTGTTCTCTTTTGTTACAGACATTCCTTGACGGTGTTGTCGAAAAATTCACGTGTGCAATATGCATGGAATTGACTAAAACACCTGTGACGTCACCGTGTGCACATAACTTCTGCCTGGTGAGCTTAGAACATAAACATTAGATTGTTTAGGTTAGGTATGGTTTGATAAGAATTGCTTTAGTTTTACCCTTGGGAAGTATATTTGAGGGAAGGGGACAAATTCTTTCTGCTTTTATCTTAAATATGAGACTGTTCATCTTTTTTTTAGTAACGTTGCACCAGTAATAAATGTTTTTGTTTCAGAGCTGCTTGAACAGGTTGTTTGATGCTCTTGGTGATAACGAGCAACCTCTGTGCCCCAATTGCCGCCAATCCTTGAGTTCGATATCTTCAGAAAAAGATCGCAAAGCTGCGCTGAATGAAAATTTAAAAAGGGTTATCTCTATTTTGTTTCCTGGATATTAGGGCGTCTTTTCTCCATTCCATGGGTCATTTTTAATTTAAGCCCAACATTTTTTTCGCGTAGAATGTTACCCATAATTTTAGGTTAAGTTTATTTGTGAGAAATTGTGAAACTTACTATTTAAATGCTATTTCTAGACCGGTTTTCTAGTGGTCTGCCGACCATCTAGTTTCATGTGATTGTATGTATTGTAAGTTTCCTTGTCTCAGCTTATTTATTCGAGAATTATTATTAAGTTGAGTTTAATTGACGTAAAAACGTTGTAGCTGTGTATGTGGTGAAATTTCGTCGTTTATTTTTCAAAAATGTATGGCTTCTACGCCGACTAAGTTCTCTCACGGATATTGTTTCATTTTATTTTCAATAAAGCACGTGATTGCATGCTTATTTTTCAATTTTCGTGCCTTCCTTTTTCATTCGAAGAGGGTATACCAGGTGAACAGCTGGGAAATGGTGGAGAAATTATGATTATTGACCTGAGTCAATACAAAACTTAAGCCTTAATGGGCATGTTGACTCCAATTAAAAAACGCTGCTAATTCAAGAAGACCATCCATTTATGATAGTAATTATTCAGAACATGGGTGAACGTTCCAACCGAAATACAGATTGGTAACTATCGGGAAAAATTCCGTAGCAATACTGTAATTTTAATCATTTTTATTTTTCTTAATTACCTAATTAAAAGCTAAATTTTTGCCTAACGGTACAGCTGGAGAGTGTTAGACGACCATCCCAATGAGTATAGAACAATTTTTATAACTCCAAGAACTTGTTGAAATTCAGGGAACAACGAATAAATATAATAGAAATTATCCATAACCCGGTTTGGCGGACTGAGTTCATATTTTCTTTTGAGCATTTTTTGTACTATCTCTTAAAACGTAGGTAACCGAATTTAATCGGTGTTGGATTTTTTCGGGCTATAAAATTTATTTTAAACCAAATTTCGTAACTAGGGCTCAAAAATTTGGGTATTCTTGTAAGCCTGCGAATACAAAATTACTCAGGGTGTACCTTCAAATAACTTATAATTTACCAATGCAATTTTCCAATTTAATAATTGACTAATATTTATATTGCAGGTACAATGATTTTTTCGCACCATATAGTATTTTTTTCAGATGCGGCTTGTGACGAGGTCATTCGTCACAGTCATCGAAGTCGTCACAGGCTACAAGTTCATTTTTCGTATTCCTAACCGGACTTTGGATTACAGCAGGATCAATATAATCAATGAAATATAGAGATAGGTGGGACAATTGCGGTCGGTGTAGTGGCCATACTGATCGTCCAGTCAGTCTGATAGGGGGTGACTGACTCTAGGGGAACGTTTAGGGGTGACCGAAGCTTAGGGGTGGGAGAAGTGACGCCACGGGGTGCACGCATCGGCGTCCTCCCTCGACGCGTAGAATGGGGAGGGATGCGAGGGGCGGAATCGCGGAGTGAGGGCGACCAGTGAGTCGGCAGTCCTCTGTCGAGTGTCGCGCGTCACGGTCGCCAACGGTACGATCCTGTGAGAAACTCAGCTTTACCGGCTACGCATTCAGAGACACGTCATCGGGAATTTCGAATATTTCGTCTGTGAAATAATTATAATTTTCACCCGTTCTTCGATAGAAATTGCGGAATCGAATTTAAATTTCGGCCACGAATATTTTAGCTGACGTAAATTTTCGAATTTCTGTCGACCCTATAGTCGCGTTGTTGAAACGAAAATTGCGGACTTTTCACCCGTTGAAACCGAATAAACTGTTTTCGATTTTAACTAGAACACCATCGCCGGTATGAACGTGCTGATGGCTCCAACGGGCTGTTCGGCGGCCGAATTGTCGACGGGTGACGTCCTAGCAGCAGCGGCGGCAGCTGCGGCGGCGGCCGCCAGTTCACCGCCACCGAACGGCGGCGGCGGCGGCGGACATCACAAAGATACAACGTGGACGAAATTGTTCGTCGGAGGACTTCCCTACCACACGACGGACAAATCGTTGCGCGAACATTTCGCCGTCTTCGGCGACATTGAAGAAGCTGTCGTCATCACCGACCGACAGACGGGCAAAAGTCGCGGCTACGGATTTGTGAGTACAACGATTTTTGATATTTTATACACATTTATTTTTGAAAACAGATGCTATAGATTTGGTTGTAAGAAACGATTTAATATTGGTTTGCTCTTATTTTTGATTAAAAAAAAAAGAAGTTATTTTGTCCGAACGAATGGACAGCAGAAATTTTATTGGTAATAATTGAGAAGAGGAAGGATGAATTGATTTCGAAAGTAGGTCATTATTTATCATTCAACATAAGTTTAATCATGCCACAGAATTTACGTTACATTGTGCAATTCGGATGTATAAATCAGACATCAATATGATCGAAATTTATATTTGTAAGGTTTAGATAGATGAAATAAACATACACAAAAGATCCTGGATAGACACCGAAGATTGAGACTTTTTCGAAACAGTTTTTTTTTTCCATTGATATATTACAGTTCTTGTACTTGTATTTCCATTCGTTTTATTCATCTTTCATCTTCGCCACAATTCGCCTTCAATTCTTTCACCTTCAGTCGACAAATGGCTTTCGTGCTGGGAAAATTCAAAAGCGCGAGTCCATTTTGTAAATTGCTCGAGCAGGAAAGAGAAAACAATTTGGATAAAAGCTAAAAAAGCTTAATTTCCCTTTCGAGTGGCCGTTTGCCGGAGTTTCGGTGGAAAATGATTATTTTACAAGAGAGGAAAATGCCTCGTCTAGCCGAAGGGGCGATGTAGCACAGAGACCGAAATTGTACTGCACCGCCTCCGGTCTCAAGAATTGTAATTATCTACCATCCCGTTCCCGTCATATTCCGCCTCATCCTGGCCGAGAGATTCTTCTCTCTTCCCCCGTTTATTCGCCGGCTTCTTATTATTTCGCCCAACGGTGAAAAATGGGGACACTCCTTCGGAATGGAGCTTCTTCCCTCGGTTTGAAATTAATTCCAGCCGAGGGCGAAACGGGACGGAAAATGGGGATAATAGTTCGTTCTTTCCGAGGGCACAGGTGCCAAATTTCCAAGGCGGAACAACCTTCGACTATAAAGCCTCCTTTATTCGAGCCTTGCAAACTTTTCGACCGAAATAGATTTTTTCCACCCCCTTCAAAGTGTCGACATTTTTATTATTCCGAATTTTCCTGCGAATGTTCGCAAATAAATTATTTACGATGAGAAATTCAAGAATCATCGGACTAGTTTGGAGTGTTATCGACGTTCTGAGGTCAGAATAGACCCTGATAACGCTTAATATTATTAAATATAATTATAGGGTTCATACTGGTTATCATAGTTGCTAAGAAGTTTTCCCTCATACGAGGTTACCAATCTGTTGGTTGGTGGAAATGTTCACTAATGTCTAGAATCGAAAATAGATGGTTTGCTTAAATCATTATTGAAGCAAAGGGTACAATCATTTTAGCATTGTTTGTTGGATATTCGGATTCGAAATGCCTTAAAATGAAACATCAAACTTTGAGGGGGTTAGACTTCTTTTAGTGACTACAATGGTTTAGTGTTGAATAAGAAACCAAAAATTGAAATATTTTAAAAATACTAACCGTCAAGAAAATTAATAACGCCTAAGCACCAAAATAATCGTATTATTTGAAGATGTGTTGAACCGTGTTGAAAATTTCACAATGCTTACCACAAGATGTCAGAACTCCGTCGTAGAATCTGTCGAATCTGGATAGTGCGCATTTAATGAGCATAAGGGTCGAGGTCGTGAATAATTTGCCAACCCTAAATGGCAAACCCTGTTCGCCCCGGAGGGTACTGAGCCAATTTTGTGAGATTAACGCGATCAATTGTTCAGCGATTTTCAAAATGTACTTCAGCTTTCCGTTAATTAGCGGAATAATGCAAGTGGAGTGTAATAAATGTCTCGGTTTTTGATTCGCCAAAATCCTACCATTTGAAATATTGATTACTAGACGGTAAATATCTGATACGTTCACTCTTGTACATTATTTACGCTTTCGCGTCATTGGTCAATAATAAAAACGCTGCAAATGATTGTACTGTGGTTTATTATTCGTTCGCTTCAGTTATAATTCATTAAGACCATCCACTCGTGATAGTAACCATACCGAACATTATTTGTGAACGTTTCCGCCTAACAACTGATTAAGGGAAAACTCCGTTGGAACTATGGTAATTTTAATTATTTTTTCCTAATTTTCGAATTAAAAATTCAATCATTGGCCTAATGGTACAGTTGAAGAGAATGTTTGAAGACCACTCCGACAAGTATAGAACAACTCTTATAGATCCAAAAATTCTCAAATTAAGCCTTCTTGCCAAATTTCTAAAACTTTCCGAAATTTCACGCGAAGGATGCGATTACTTTTTAAAGATGGAAGCAGTAGTGCGAGCATTTGTAAGATTAACGAGCGATATGTGTCCAGTTTGATATTTCATGAAAATATTATTTGAAACTAAAACAATAGCAGTAATTGCATGGTGGTTGCACAAAATTATGTTGCTATTAACAAAAAAAGTGGGGATTTTTCTCTGCCTAATGTAACTATTGAACCATTGAAATGTCCCGTGACAGTCTCAATCGATCGAGCTTCCAAAAATCTATAGAAATTGATACCAAATATACATTTGTCTTTAAAACCTTGGAAAATATTCATTTTCTCCCCTTCAAAACCCCCACTAAAAATACCCTTCAAATTGAGGCAGGAATGTGGTTAATCAATTGAGCAATTGTCAGCCTAAGATTGATTTTTGGTGAAAATTTCAAGAATTCCAGTTTTTTTTTAAATCGGATATTCGGATGTTACATGCTTTGAAACGTAAACATCAAATTTTGAGGGTATTTGTTCGATTTTTTTCTTATGGTTTATTATTAATAATAAACCAAATATTTAATCACGATGAAAGGTTGTTTCAAACATTCCTATAGCTACGCTATAGTAAAATTGATTAAATCGTAGGAAAGGCTAGACCCGTCTAGCGTTTTCCGCTGTCTACACTGTTCTATCCAAGTTAGATATTTCTTAGTTTCTGTATGTTTGGACGACTATTTTCAACTTGTAAAATCGGGTGTGGGGGGACGTCGAAGGGGAAGTATCCGCCGGCGCGTCACGAACGAATTTAGACGAAGCCGCCTTCAGTTCATTTTGAAACCTAAATAAACCAGAGCTAATGCGGACCATGGCCAGAGAGCGAATCGAACAGATGATAATATAGTGTTATCAATTTCTCACTAGGTTCCCTTAAATACCAATTAAAATTAGATCTTTACAATGAAATACTGATTTCGCATGGCGATGACCATTTTTGGGCTTAAAAATTGCGCTTCCTTACCATGAAAGTGCGCTTCACTATTGGTTTATTATTCAATAATAAACCACTGTAATCGCCCAAGAAATTATTTTTCTAACCCCCTTAAAATTGGCAATGTAGATCCGAATAACCAATAAAAAAATTCTGTCCGTCCGCCGTCAACACTTTTCTGACGAAACTATAGAAGCTAAATTCTTGTAATTTTAACCAA
Organism: Tupiocoris notatus; assembly: GCA_037159825.1. Classification (NCBI taxonomy): domain Eukaryota; kingdom Metazoa; phylum Arthropoda; class Insecta; order Hemiptera; family Miridae; genus Tupiocoris; species Tupiocoris notatus. Next base: position 34,055 of record JASJUZ010000672.1, on the reverse strand, counting down.
AAATCAATCTTGTTCTGACATGCTCAATGCTTTAACCAAATGGGTACCTACCTCAATTATAAGGGCATTTTTGAAGTTTTTGAGGGGGCAAAAATTCGTATTTTCCAACGTTTTCAGGAAAAAAATGTTTATTTGGTATCAATTTCTATAGATTTGTGGTCACCAAATCGAATGAGACCATGGGGGAGTAGTTAGTTTTATTGGTTCTCGAGTTATCGCAGCTTTTGTGTAAAATGTAGGATATTTTCACAAATTAGGCATAACTCGAGAATTCTTGGAGCTATAAAAATCGTTCTATACTCGTTGGATGGCTCGCCAAACACTCTCTTCAACTATACCGTTAAGTGAAAAATTTAGCTTTTAATTTGAAAATTAAGAAAAATAAAAATAATTAAAATGACAATAGTTGTTATGGAGTTTGATCTGTTGTTAGATAGAAACGCTCACAAATGTTCGGAAAAATTATTATTCGAAATGAATGGTTTTCCTAATTCATAATTGAAGCGAAAGAATAATATACCACTATAGAACAATAGTGTACTATCATTTGCAGCGTTTTCTAGCGTAGCTGACTATTCTTCGAAAATAACGGGCTGTATACTCAAACATAATTTTTATGAGATGTCATTATTGTCATCATCAAAGTTGAAAAGTCTCTATTTATTCCCTGTACTATAAAGCGCTGAAAACGTTGCTCTTCCCTTAAAGATAAAAGCATCGAATTGCTAAGAGTTGCAACGATTCGCCTATTCGCTTACCTGTAAACCTTTCATAGTTCTTTCTTTTTATCGACGCCTGTGTCGATTGTTGTCATCGGCTTCGGAAACGATAAAACCCATCAAACGACCTAACAACGGAGTTTACGGTTTTATTTCACCTTCCGACGACCGCTTGTGATTTACGAGCTGTAACGAATCATACTGAAGTCTAGACCTTGGAAACTTGCCCCAAGATTGTCCACTTTCATTCTCTACTGCGACGACTTTTCGTTTGGTGAATACTCAACTAATTTTCGACTTTCTTATGTAACAATTATAGATAGATAGCTACAATAATAGAGAATGATTAGTAGGAACATGAGGAATGGGGGTTAGTCAGACTCATCCAGTAAGTCTGCTCTTCACTCAAGAAGTTCAACTGATATCTGGAATGTCCCTTCCCCTAGAAAGTCCGGTTTTCTTAAGACGGTCTCTCAGAAAGACTGACTTCCCCCGAAAGTCCACATTTCCCCCAAAAATCTAATGTTATCCCAGAAAATCCTACATTCTCTCAGAAAGTCCGATTTTTCCCCAGATACTCCGAATATTCCCCGATAAATCCTATAATACTCCTGAAAATCCGACTTTCATAAAAATAAAAATACCGATTGTTCTAAAAAAAAAGAGCTTTCCCCCCTAAAAATTCAATTAGCTAGCCAGATAATTCGAAAGTCTAACTTTATTTTTGATAGTTCGAAAGTCTGAAGACCTACCGTCTCCCAAAAAGGCCGAATTTTCCCCCAGAAATTCGTACTTTAGCCCAGAAAGTCCAACATCCCCCAAAATTCCGACCTTACTTCAACAGTCAGATTTTCTCTCGAAAGTCGGAGGTTCTCCCAGAACATGCGGAATCCATACTGCTTCCATGAATAGCAAGAACTATTTGATTACATGACTTTGAGTTTATATTGTAGGGTGAAAGCGGCTGTTAATCGCTTTCAATTAGTTCTCCCGTGAGATTCACTACTGCTCGGATATGACCTTTCTAGAAAATTGTAACTAATTTTCTCCATTCCGCCCCTTAAGCTCCCGAAATGAAAATGAAAATCCAACGATAAAGTCGAGCCTTTTCCCGGCCCTGCCTCATCACTCGTCGTCTACTTGCGCCGTTGCACACAGTTCACTGTGTTTTATTGACTCGAAAAGCTCCACTGGTCGGGATGAAGAGAGGAATTCCCCCGGCGAATTGCAGTTCAGCGTTTATTAGACGAGTAAATCACCCTTCTCCACTCCGGCTCAGCCTTTGCCGTTGAGCTAGTTTCGTTCGCATTTGAGGGGAATGCCAGAGCCAGTCAGTCAGAGGGTTTTAGAGAACCGAGGTAATGTCTGTTCATCTCTCGCCCCTTGCCCTGAGTGCACATTTCGACCTCCGAATGCAGCGCACGTCTCTCGTTACCCAACGGAGTGAACACGCTTCTGAAGTGTCTGAAAACCTTCAAACTCAAAATCAGCGCGAGACGAGGTGCGCGGGGTTTGTGTGACTGATACGCTTCAAATGAAATATTTAAACCGAGAGGGGAGCAGTTTTAGTACAGCGATCCCAGAGGAGTCGCTCGAGCTTTAGATCAATGCTAAATCTGCTATCGTCAGGGGATCGCCGATTCACAAAAATGTCAACTCGATTTATTGAAATTTTCTTTTGCGTTTCTGAGGCATCGGAAAAGTAGAAGAAAGACCCTTCAAATCAATTATCAATGCTTGTGGTCTGTTACTACAATTTTTCGAAAAAAAAAACTTTATTTCCAATCGTGTTCAGTTTTTGGATCATGCTACATTCGCGTTCCTTACCTGAAGACGATATTTAACTGGTCGAAAATATTGAGCGGCATTAGGTTTTGAAATTTTTGTACAGCTAATGTAATATGATGTTTTTAATCTTCCAAGAGTCGAACGAGACGAGACAGACGGATGAAATTCGATTGTAGCGCGGGGCGACGATGAAAGAAGTCGCAAAGGGGAGTAACCCTAGGGGAGTATTCTGAGTCCAGACTGAAGGGATAGGAGTTCGGAGCGAGCAGGGTGAACACCCTGTGCTCCGGGGCATTAGATTAGCCCTGGGGCTTATGGGGGTTGGAAAGAAATGGAAATTGACGGAGAATGTGGAGAGTGTCTTCATAATGCATCCTACAGGCTGACAAAAAATTTCAGAGCTCTACAGCAGAAACCTGTTCCCCTGTAGGGGTTGTCCGGGTCGCTGAACACATTCATTTTTACGATTTTCTCGTGAGGATTTCAAAATGTGGACCGACCAGACTAATCAACTTGGAATTTTCACCCATCTCCTAACAAAGGCCGAAGACAATAATATTCTTCTCTATTCCATGCAGTCCACACTCAAAATGGACAACAGGCGTTTACGATTTTACATGCCCAACATGGCTAGTGAAATTGCATCTATTGAAACTCTATATATGTTACCTTTTCATTAAAAAAATTATTAATTTATGGTTTACGAAGACAATCCATTTGAAATTGTAACTCACCCGAACATTTCCACCTAACAACATTGGTAACTAGGTATATTGGGAAACTCTTCAACAAATTCTTCAAAATCTAGAAAATTCTAGAAACAACTAGAGAACCATTAAAGCTATCGACATCGGAATAGTCTTATTCGATTTAGCGTCCGAAATTCGACTGAAGCTGATACCAAATACACCTTCGTCTGAAAAGCGTTGGAAAATATTAGTTGATTCCCCATCAAATCCTTAAAAAAATATACCTTTAGTTGAGGTAGCGATTTCGTTAAAGAATTTGACCATTATCTGACTAAGGTTGATTTTTTGTGGAAATTTCAAAAATTGAGCTTTTATAGTTTCGTCAGAAAAAGTGTTGACTATTGACGGCGGACGGACAGAATTTTTTTGATTGGATATTCGGATTATGCTGGCCTTGAAACGTAAAACATCAAATTTTGTGGGGGTGTTGAGATGTTTGTTTCGGACGTTTACAATGGTTTATTATTGAATAATAAACCAACATAGAATCGACGCATTCCGTGCCTATTACCATTTCAATGGATATCACATTTACCATAGCTTTGTCGAAGAAAGGCGTATCTTGAGCTTGAGGAGATTACTCTGGCGACCTTATGGAGCGAACGTGCCTGAGCCGACATCGCCTTTTTCGCAATGGCGATCTTGACCGCTAAGACCGTGGCTCGATATATCCGTTTACCAGATATTCGATAGATACGACAGCCTTTTTCCAGTCGTTTGTCCCAACTTATACTGCCGCTACATGCCATGAGAAGGCAATTTTGTCTCTAGTCCCGCTCTTATTTATTCTTGAACTTATTTATCTCAGCCCTAATCTGCTCATGCCAGATATCAGTTGAGTGTACGAATGTGTCGTTATAGAAAGTTCCACTCATAATCTACGGTACTTTGCTGTCAGATTCAAACCTTCTCAAGAATAGTCGGATAACGTTTTGTAAATGTATCACCGATATCAATAGCTGGCTGGATTTGTTAGCATCTTAATCGTATCCCCACGCGATGCGGTGACTTTTTTTGCCTACAGTGGCCTAAGGACCTCCCTTTCGCAGTCACATAGAAACGTCTACGAGGCCCTACTTTGAGGACAGAACAAGGCACATCTGTTAACCACGAGGCCACTTCTGTATAGGGCCAGCTTCCCCTGCAGAGAATTCATGTTCTTTTCGTCTGTTGTTATACTGTTAATGCATTTCAGAAGTAACTATAGTCAAACACGATTAGTTTAATTACTTAAAGCAGCTTTCATCGAAAAAGGTTCAGTTTTCTTGAGGTATCTCTATGGGGATCGAAGAAAAGGTCGAGCAAAAAGAAGAAAACGAGGCTTGCTCTCGAATTAATTATGCAATTTGGCCTTTTTTACCCGAGGGGCCATCGGATGGAAATGGATATGTTACTTAGGGGAATAGAAGAGAATTTGATTAATTATATTTTGGTGTTCAAAATCATTATTGATAAATTTTCGTTTTTGTTACCGAGGGTGAAAAAAGTAAATCTTGATAGGTTATTTTATTAATTTCTCGTGGCCGCAAAGAGGAATTTATACGATGTCTTATACTAACAGCATAGCGCACACAGTAAAAATACTTTAAGAGAAAATTTCTCGGTCTGACATTTTCCAACAATTTTACCATAGTTATTACATTATCAATGTACTTGAAAGAATTATTTTCGCGTTTTATGGTCTGTAGTCGTATCCGCTTGCGTTTCAACCTTATCTCGGCGACCGTTTCGGCACCGCGGGAACAACTGCGACACCTTATCACTTCAGTCTAGTAGTTTCTCACGACACAGGCGGTCATCTTTAGCGATAACATTATAATTAACGCCGTTTCGTTAGGTTGCATTTTTTTCCTGTAAATTCCGTTAAATGTAATGACCACCAGAAACCATATGAGATTACTACGCAGTTTAATCTATATAATTGTTGTACTTGGTGTTGTTGGAAATCATTATCACGGACAACCGGAACCGGTATCTCGTTTCACCTGAAACGCCACGAATCGTTAAAAATTGATAACCTGAGGGTAACATCGATACGATTATTTGAGTTTTTTTCCTCTTAAGACCATCTTTGCGACCGTCATGAATCAATTAATTTATAACCCATGAGCTTTCTTTTTTTCTTTTCGACGACGTTTTTGTGACGCTATTAACTACCGTATTTTGCCGATTTTATGAAAGGAATTTTTCCCCCACTTAGGTTAAGTATTTATAGCGCACTTAATATAATTATAAAAATACATTTCTTCCAACGAACCTTTGAATGTTCTTATTCTTATCCCTATTATGGTTTTCGATCTACAGCGGCCCATTAACTTATTAACCGTCTGACTCGGTCCACGTTTTATTTTAAAATTAGGTAGTCAGATCGCATTCTTGCGGACGCTGTTTGTAGTCATCGTAGAATAATTTGAGCTGAGTCTTCCCATTATTTATTCATCCGGGGTCGTTAGATCACTCGTCCGGAATTGTTCCCATTGTTATGTCATGAGGCCGACGTGTGGGAAAAAGTTGTGCAGTTTTTCCGCAGGTTCAACAAATCGATACTTTGATAAAATGGATGGTCAATTTTTTTTCTTCGATGTTGTCGTAATTAATGAAAATATTGGTTTTTTTTCTTGGTTGAGTCGTCGCATCTCTCATTGTATTGGGTAGGTGAGGGGGAGAAGAACCAGGCGACATATTCTCCGATTTTTTATTTTCCGGCCGAGCACTTTCGCCCCTTCGGGCATCCTCAGGGCGATCTAAATGTGTCAGTTTAGTACATTGTTAGTCAATTGTTATCATGGAGGTACAAGGTTGCATTAGAGTAGAGCTAATAGCTCTACTCTAATGCAACCTTGTACCTCCATGATAACAATTGACTAACAATGTACTAAACTGACACATTTAGATCGCCCTGAGGATGCCCGAAGGGGCGAAAGTGCTCGGCCGGAAAATAAAAAATCGGAGAATATGTCGCCTGGTTCTTCTCCCCCTCACCTACCCAATACAATGAAAATATTGGGATCGTCGCCGTAAAGTCGATGCATTTGGACAATAATTTCATATATTATATGAATATTATACTTGGAAATATTAAGTGAACAACTTCCTATGCGTGTCTGTGTATTCTTTATCATTTTTGACGGTGGTTTCATATCATTTGCGAACCCAATGGAAGCAGTGCGTGATTTATACATGCCAATAATTTTTTAATATAGCGTCGGTTCGAGTTTACACGTGGAAGTCGAAGAGCGAGAATAAATTGACATTGGCGACGAGTATTATCCTCGATTTATGAATATGCATGTAGCTCTATATTAACAGCTGTTTTTAAATACGGCCTCAGTCACGGGCCGACAATATCCTGGCTTCACCTCCATCGACAGGGGCAGTTTATGGAGTATAATATAATGCGCCCGTGTGCGTAATTCGTGAGTTAAACTAGTACGTTAAGGTCAGGGTTGCCGGGTCCTCATTCGAGTGACTACCATACCGTCCAGCCACTGGCCCGGCCGACTTCCGTTTCCGGTACCGTCTACCGTTTCCTATTCTGGGCCGACATTTACACGCACACGTAAACACATGACACGAAGCGTTGCAGCTAGTCCTTTGTCCGCGACATATTCGTCCATTTCAGAATTCACGTTTTTCCGCTGAAAAAATTCGCTCGCCAGTTCGTTCGTTATTGAATTGATGAAATAACGCACGGCGGAACTCGGTTGTTTTTTTGAAAAACGAGGATACGGGTCGTCGTTGAGTTGAACCAGGAGGGAAAACAATGCTCGACTTTGAGCTAGTTTTTGTCCGAAAGAGTTCCCAAGTGCATGTCGATGTTGGACAAACATGATGAAGTTTTAGAGCTAGGATAGCACATTGTTTAGCACAATCATTTGGCGAAAACCGTCGGCAGTTTTAAAAGACAAGCGGTTATAGTTCATTTCATATTATTCACTATATCGTATTTTTTCATATTGTATCGAGAGTCAAAATAATATTAGATTACAAGAATGGGTATTCCGGCTTTAATTAAAATCGATAATTTAACATAGATCATATTTCCATTAAAAGTTTCGATATGGTTTCATTTCGCTTAGTTCCCATGAGGTACAGATATTCCAGTTGATACGTCGCCTATAGTTTACCGTCCTTGGTCGCCCTAATGTCTCGCTTCTTGTTAGAGGGTGAACTTTTTATTACCTAAAGACCTCTCCTTGCGTTGTTGTGTCTGACACCCGTCCTCCAGCTAACGCTCACACACTTCATATCTCACACATGACTCACATGCTCGCACACCGCACGTTCGGTCCGCAGGATCGGATTGGTAACGGTGACTTGGTTCGATACCCTCGGCGAGCGCAGCTGCCGCCGCTTCCTTTTTCTCGCAACCCCCTCCCCAAGACCATCGCCAGCACAAGGCGCTCGTAGAACCCCGGAGAGACCTTGATCGCAGCTGGAGTGTCCTCAAACCTTGCGTCCTCGTGTTCAAATTTGATCGTGAAAAGTGACACGGTCCAATTGGTAGTTTAATTGCGGATATGCCTGTTCAATTCAGATGGCCAAAGGGCGTTCAACTTGTACTGACATGGAAATCTATTAACTATGCTGACCGATGGGGTTCGAAATTATTATAAACTATTTCGTGATTTTGCACTCTCATGTTGACAAAAATGAAAGGATGGTGACTTACTAGGAGTTAAAATCGGAAAAATTGTCCTGCGTTTCTTTCTTTTCCTTTGAAAATCGTGGCATGGGTTTCGTAAAGAGAAAAGTGGAGGCACTTTTCCAAATAATCTCTGCAATCTCGATTTTGAAGAGTAGGTACCCTTCACCTACGCTGCTGCTGTATTCTTCTACTAGCTCATTCAATAACTTAGTTCTTCTTTTCGATTGTTATGTTGGTTTCGAATTTATTGAGGCATTTTCGTAGTTACGGCCTATTTTATGGCGTTTGTATTTATTTTATGGTGATGATGCCATCTTCGATGAGTAGGTTATAGCAGATGTGGACATTTGGTTTTAAAAATAGTAAATGTGATCTACCTTGCTTTTAAACAGATGGATTATTTCTTTAGAAGCATCGGAAAGGCTCGGCATTGCTTTCTACAAAACTGTCTGAAATTTGACTATAATTGATTAAACACTTATCACCATGAAAATTATTACTTAAAGCAAAATTATTAACTTAACAAAATTATTAGCGAATTATTACTTTACAATTATTAACAAAGTTCATAATTGGAAAAGTGAGACTGCATAGGGAAGAAAGGCTTAGCCAAGTATTTTGTAGAGTTGAAAAGTAAGCAAGTCCTCTTTTAAAAAAACCACTGTTCTTAAAACCATCGTACTATTTTTCACAAATTTCTCCTCCCTTTTCGCTGTGTAACTTCGCACATTTCAGAAACTATCGTTAAAAACGAGAATAACGAAGTTGAAGAGCGGAGAGAAGAGTAAAAAGTAGACCAGTTTTTAAAAACAGAAAACTCTGCTAATCTTCAATGGTTTCAACAAACCAAATAACTGTTCACTTTTCATATTTTCCGAATTCAAAAGCGAAGAGCTGAAAAGTAATATAAAAAAATCGCCCCTTGACCGAATATCGATTTGATTTTTACATCAACATCAAGTATAATAAATATGTAACACGTTTGAGTAATAATGGAAGCCAATAACCAGCCACCTGTACACAATAATCACCTCTCGTGGGAATGGCGAATTGATATAAGTGATAAACGTTCTGCCACGTGTTGCATGTTCTTCATTCAGTAGATGCAATAGAACGGCAGATAAATACACAAACGTCCCCCATGAACTATGAAACGTCTTTATTGACTTCTGTTTGCTCTACTCGGCCGAACCCAATGGTCCAATAGCTTAAGATATTTGCCTCTATGTTTGATCAGATGCTATAACTTTAATTGAACTATGATTGTAAACGCCATGCGTCCTCAGGTGCCTAGGGACCCAACATGACATGTTGTGTCTCTAGGAATAGGTTCACATTGTGAAACTCTAGGAATAGGTTCACATAGGGAGCAAACAGAAGTCAATAAAGACGTTGCTCGTTTCATAGTTCATGGGGGACGTTAGTGTATTTATCTGCCGGTTCACATTGTGAACCTATCCATCTTAACTTAGACATAATCGCTTACCAGTGTAATTGGAGCCAAATAAACATCCTGTATAAAATCAGGAAATTTGTGATTATGTAAAGTTCGCATTCATAATTTAGCAACCAACTCGAAAAGGAGGAAGAACATTCCAATATGCAGAGTCAAATTGTCAGTTTTGAAGAAGGCATACTTATGAATACTTTCTTTTTCGATGCTCTGTGACGCATTCGGCCTTGATTATTTGAGTGGCGGAAGTTTGCCAAAAGGAAGCCGGGAGGGCGCAACGGCGGCGGATGTCGATCAGCTGGCGACGTCGGAGCTGGCGACGTCGGAGAGGGCGAGGTAGGTCTCCTTAGGCTTCGCACTTGGGTCAAGTTGGAACAAGAAGGACAATGAACAACCCTAAGTTCACACCGGTTCAAACTGATGCGGGTAGATTTTGGCGCAGTTCCATCTTATCTATGACTAGATATCATGGCTCATAAACTACCCACTTCATGCTGTTTTTGTGTTATAAGTTTTACCCTGTATTTCGAAATTCGCTTTTCATCAGCGTGATATTCTCTTTGAAGTTCTTTGTGTTTCGTCTGAAATTCATTTCATTCGCTTCGGTGTGAACGTGGCATAAGGTAGAGTTGAAGGTTGGCTTCGTTGAGGAACTTACGACGAAGTGCACGGCCACGCATACACGGGTGCGATGACATAACCCGAGCATCAGCTGCTGGGCCTCTTGAACGTCAGCTGCTAAGCACCTCGACTACTCCCACTCCACTTTTTTGCGTACGTTGAGGCTTGAGAATGAAAATAAGGTATTTTTAAAGAATAAGTACATTCCGGTTGATTGTTACTTACCTCTTGACTGTATCGACTGTAATTCTACCTAATCGAGGGTTGAGAAGAAATTCGACTTTTTGTAAATATAGTCGAGTGCTTTCACCTATTCGGGCATAATCAAGGAAGATCTTGTCGTTACATAGTTATTTGTCGTGGACAATCTCGGCGACTTTTTCTCCCTTTTCATTTCAACTGCTCGGATCTTTCGCCCGATCGGGCATCTTCAGGTACCAGATGGACCTATGTAGCCCCTTGATCCATGTATAACAATGTGAAAATACGAATTAGTTCGAATCGAAGTAGTTGCTTCTTACAATATCTGATTATCCATGAGCAGGATTAGTTTTATTAAATGCTAATTATGCGTGATAAATCATATTCCATTGGACGTGATGTTTTTATCGAATTGACTACAATTTCAGGTGGTGTCAGACTTGCGACGATTTTTATTTCGACACTTCAGCACATCAATTTATTTCTACCGGTAGTCGCACGCACCATGTCAAATCCGCGGTGACATTGGAATGGGAGAAGCACTTTCATCTCTGGAATGAGGTGAAACGTCACGAACCATTGGCGGCTCCATCGGATCGTGTTTACTGTTAACTCCACAAACGTCACAGCTCGATTGCCGTTTGGTTTTCGTGGAATTACCTTCAGTATTATCCAGCTAGTGCTGTAGACTGTTTTTGTGTGGTGAAGAAAGGGGTTTCCCGTGTCATGATTGTATTAATTTGCTTTATTGAAAAATAATGGCTTTGAATGATGCGTGACGTACTTGGGCATAGACTTGACATAGACAGAGGAGACATATCTCACGGTGTCTCCTATTGTGCGTACAGTGAAGCTAGGCCGTTTTGCAGTACGGTGCTCCACAAAAACACAAAAGACTACTCGCACACCCGCATATCCTCTTTGAGTGCGCGGAATTCTGAGAACAATTAAGTCTTCCATCTAGAGATCCTATGTCAAGAAGAGAGAAGAACTCGAATTATTGAAGAGTTTGAATATTTTTAGAAAATTAATATTTTTAGAATTTTGTACACATTTTTCATACCTAGAACTCCTATCAAAACGTACACATCCGCTTTTTATGTTCAAGGGTAGATGAACGGAATACATTCTATCGGCCGATTTGAAATATTCCGATATCATTTCGAGTTTCGACACGGAGACGATTCGACTGCTTTTCCCTCCCGTGGTCGCCATTTATATCGATTCGTGTTCACCGTTGTTCGGCGGTCCCCTTGAACGACCCCTCAAAGTAATTTTCATTCTGGTTCTGCTGCTTCTGCTGTTCCTTTTGCTTCTTCTAGTCTCTCCCTCTTTTTTTCATCGGCCATTGTTCGTTTCGGCGTCGACGTCGACTGTTCGTCCCCCCTGCCATTTCCAGGCTCGCTTCGACCGGCCTTGGTCCATATATCACTTCGCACGTCAGTGTACTTACTATAATCTTATCAGTGAAGATCAGCTGCATCGCCAGTAAACGAGTTGACGACGAGCCCGAAATCCTTTCATCTACGCTTCCATCCACGGGACGTTCTTCCTTTTGTTAAAGTTAGGTTCTCTATCGAGCGGTGTTTATAGTGAGTGAATGGCTTCTTACGAAGGTCAAAATCAAAAATGTTGCCCACACATAAGATATTTGATCTAGACAATCGTATTAGTTCGTAAAGTTCTCCCAAGATCTGCAGTTCATTTTAACATGCTGACAAAACCGCATATTAGCGATTGTGAGTCGCTATGTTTTTGTCGTTAACAATACTTCAATGGAAATGTTTTTGAATGATTTTTATTGTTTACAAGAATTTCCTATTTTTCACCTGATTCAAATTTTGGCTCGTTATTGGTTAATTATTATTATATGTGTGTTTTTCATTGTTTTGAAACATTGATGTGTTCGACAACAAGTTATATAGATTTTTAGACGCTGACTCGAAAGAGGTTATGAGTTGATCACTTCAATAGTACTTAAGTTATCGTTGCTTGCGTTTGAAATTTAGGAAATTTTGAAAAATTGGCTATGGTATTACTAAAGAATGCATGATGCTATAAAAATCTTTCTATACTCATTGAAACACTTCTTTTAAGCTGGATCGTAAGGCAAATAATGTTTTGACTTTCAATTGGATATTTGAGAAAAATTAAAATGATTAAAATTTCAATAGTTGCTAAGGAGTTTCCTGTTATCAGTTGTTGCATTCACAAATGTTTGGGGTAGCTGCTATCACAAGTGGATGGTCTTCTTAAATGAAAATTGAAGCAAAGGAATGATAAACCACTGTACAATCATTTGCAGCGTTTTTAACTAGAAATTCGGCGAAATGGCACTTCAGCTCGAATGCTTCGTGTTCCCTATAAAATTGTGAAGTATCTCATCGAGTTTTATCGGCTATTGTGAGCACTTCGAATGGATTATGGTGGCGTCTTAAATAATGTAATAACGTTAGATTGGAGATTGTGATTCTACGAATCGTCGTAATCTACGTTTTCATTTGAATTAATATATATGTAGCTGTATATTTATATTGAGCAAATAATAATTGCGATTTTTGACGAACGATTTGTGTAAATATTACTCAGAATATTGCTAGAAAGCGATGGAAATAGTTGAGGAGCTCAAAACATTTCGCTACGTAGGTTCTAAAACGTGAATCCTAAGTTTCGAATCTATTCAAGATGCTGCGAAGCCGTTCGCTTATGAATGAACTACGAGTAATCCATCGTCGTGCTTCGAGATTATTCTAGTCTGACGGATAATACGAGAGAAGTCCTATTGAAATGTTTTGGAAAATCCCTTCTCACAGGAGCTGTCTATAGACGCAAAACTCTTCAAGGCCTTGGAAAGCTTGTTTTGAAACCGCCTCGTCCTTGTCCCGAGTTGGAGATTTTCAGATTTGAGCCGTCCCTCGAGGTAAGTTCGGGTGAAAGTTCTGTCCGAACTAATAATAGCTTCTCGGCCCACGTCATAACCAATCCCAATAATATGTGCAGTTTCCTTCCCGAAAAGTTTGTAGATCCCACGATGTACGACACCGATCGATGTTGATTGTTGAACGAGATTCAATATTTTAGATACAATTTTATTGAATCCAAGTATGAAAGATAATAACAATAGAATTAATAAAAGATAAAGTAATAATGGATAAAAGATAATGACCCGATTAATTAATCTCGTAAATAATTTTGAGAATGAATCACGAGACCCAATTGAATCTCTTTTTATTCAGACCTTATTACATTGGTTTTGAAATCTAGAGCTGCTATTATGCTTGGGCTAACTTTCGCAATATCTTGGTGTGCGGTAAAATTGTTGTTTTCATAGACGCGGCAGACAAGTCGGCGTCAAGCTCCTCTTCCCATCAGCTCAAGGGAGGGACCCCGAGGGAATAAACCGAAATCCCCAAGGTCTTCAGGCTCCTGATCTTGAAGCCCAGCCATAGCTAGAAACGTTCATTGTATGACCCACCTTAGAAAGGGGAGATCGAGAGTTCTATCCAACAAAAGACCAGCTGCTGCTACCTCTAGCCCCCGACGTCTTCCCAATCTTCTTTCAACTTCACATCTTCTCAACTAGACAAGACACCAACACCACAGCCATACGGACCTACCTATCGTACTACATCTCTACAACGCATCTCTACTACAACGGTATTGCCTCCAAGGAGACATAAAAATAAACACCGTCCCCCTGCCAGCGGCATGCGCAAGCAGGAGACTCTTTTTTCCATCCGAGTTCACACTAACGCGGCTGCCGAAACAACTTTAGCTGTTTACACAAGACCTTAATCGCTGAAAATGCTACTTGAATTTATTATCCCTAATATTATCAGCTTCTGTAAGCATGTCACGTAATTTTCAATCGATTCGAATTTTACTTTCTTGAAATTTCTCATTAAAAAAATAACTTTCAATTTCATGATTCCCTTTTTTTCAAGTTAAACTTGAAAAATAGAGATACCTAAAAAAAACTAATAAGTAGTTGGTAGATTTCTGATGTGCGAGGGAGAGGTGATGTATGGCGTCTAGACAAAGCCTCCTTAAAAATGAATTTTCTTTTCCGAACTTCATAAATCTAGTTTCCAGTTTTAAAAAGTAATTTTTAGCTAGCTCGGAATTTTGAAAAAATCTAGTTTTGTCTCAAAAAAATTAAATCCCCTCTCCTCAAAATTTCAAATCCCCACGCGTCTCCATTGACGAGCGAAAAATACAAAACTGATCCTTTTTGAAAATCAAAAGAGCGTTTTTCGAGCAAAGACATTTTATAATTCCATTTTATTAAAATTGGGCTCGATGACAGTTATTCGTGTAGTTGAGAAGTATCCACGGTATTTTCTTCAACATCAGTGCGATTCATTGATTCGTAACAAGCCGATTACTTTCTGTAACCATTATCTTTTGATTACTTCCGCATCAATGTAAACCGCGCGTGAGTCACCTCCTCAAGCTTTAGGCACTTCGTATATTTGGAACTGTCTACGACGGCTAGCCGAGTTATCGGACAAGATGGTGCAGCGATTCCCAGACAATCTCCTCGATGATACCGGACTGTCGTTCACTTTGATGATAAAATTCTAATAAGTCAAGGCTGTTCATGGCTCGCACTATTGAGAGAAATGAATACAAGCTGATAAGATTATGATGGAAAAGGCTCTTTGTGAGAGCGCTCAGTCAACACGACGATACTCGGTTGAATATCTAATGCTTGTCTATAATTCGACTCATCATGGTATTCATGTGGAACTGTTTGCGGTTGGACGACGACTTTGAAACCGGATATCGCTTCAGATGGGATCGGGTGGCTTCGAAATTTAGCGCTCCAAATTGATTTAATCTCGACGATGTAGGCTCGATTTATACATGAAATACAGAAACACAGTTTGCCGAACTATTGATCTCTCGTTTTACTTGAACACGTTTTGAGAGTGTTTTATTTATTTAGGTTCTATTGCTGACAAATAATCATCAGTTGAGTTATTGCTTATTAGCTATCGTTCCTCGTGGAGAGAAAACTCGCTCAGGTTACGCGGGGCCCGTTAAAAAAAAATACTTTTCAGCTCTTCACTTTCCAATTCGGGAATTGTGATAAGTGAAAAGTAATTTGGTTTTTGAAACTATTGAAGACTCGCCGAATTTTCCGTTTTGGAATACAATATTGTTACTAGCAACTAGCCAGGAGACCAAAAACCGCACAAAAAAATATTGACTCTTATCGCCTGTGAAAATCCAAATATAATAAAACTTAGAATGCGTATATCTCGGAAGTACTGTGTGTTATCCAACATCCAGAAACGGCTCATTTTGCTCATTTACTTGGAAAACATTTTCTGAAAATTGAATTGAATTTTATTCATGTGTCACAGAGATAATATGACCACTTTTGGCACTTTTTGATCTCACATAGACGGGCGCAGACACTTGTTCAGAAAATGATTCTGAGTATAATAGTACTATCTCAATAACGCTATCTCAATAAATCCAATAACATGAAAGTGAAAACAGACCCTAGTTGATGTGAGACATGCTCCATTATCGGTATAAAACTTTTTCTAACGTATCCAAGCTGGGTGGAATGGACAGTTAATTGCTCTGCTTTGATTCGTTGCGGAAAGCTGAGGTCAAATATAGATGGGAAGGGGGGGGGGGATAAAATATGGCATCAACCTGCCGAGACGGTTGAATTCAAATCAAACGCCCGAGAAGTTTCCAATTTTACCGCACGGACTCACAAAAAGTAGTCAGAGAGGGAATGATAACTGGACGGTAGTGGTAGGAGAAGGAAGTTTGCTCTGGTCTCGCTATAAATGTCCGTTCAGCGTCCCTTTCATCTTGATACGGAGGGACGATCTCATATCATCGTTGGTTCTGCTGCCCCTCGAGCCGTCGCAGAACATCGTCAAAACCAAAACAGAAATGAAGAGACGACGACCAGGACAGAAGAGATCCGGCAAGAGGATGGGTGTGAAATATTGATCATTTTGCAAGGTCCGCAAGTTTCCCCAGGCTATTGTCCCGCTTTCAGCTTCGTTCCAAAAGAGTCAAACATGCCCACGCGAACGGCAAGGCTTGATGATTGGACGAAAACCGTTCAGTAATCTATCCCTCGTAGTTTTACATTCTATATGGCCTGCGTATCGTGGGAAATGATTATTTATCGGGCCTCTTCAATTGATAAATTCGAATGCTACGTCTAATTTCCTGTAAGAATGCGTAATAAAATATTATTGAACAGTACTGTAATAATTTGCCACGAATTTTCAATGTTGAAAAACATAGAAGTAGTGTAACTAAAAATGGGTGATACTGATAGTTGTCGTCAAATTCCCATCGTTCTGACGTCGAATTCGGATTCAGCGTTTAATTTCCTTCCAAAATTGCTTAAAAACAAAAGTTTAATTTTTCACACTTGTCGATGTCAGCGGAGCTCTAAATTTCGGCCGGTCGAGAGCTTGGTTTTACGGAAAAACCTTTCTTTGGCGCTGTTTAACCTTTTTTCACCAAATTTTTTGCTATGCACGTGTGTAAGGCATTCAAATGAAGATTCCTGCATAGTAAAACAATTGAATCACATGAATTTTGACCCCGAAAAGCACGGTTAAAAGTCATTTTCCGAGCGTTCAAAAACCGATTTTTTTCGACCACTTGCAATTTTTTCCGAGGATTGAAAAAAATTGCAAGAGTACAACTTGGTAAGATACAACTTTCCTGAAAATTTCAGATTTTTATCTGTTTTGAAAGACGAGTAAAAATTCGGCAACTGATCGTTTCACAACAATTGCAGGGGTACCCCTTGAATTTTTCGTGAACATTTTTTTGATTTCGATTTAGCTCAAATTTGGCATAATGATAGTTGATGATATGTATATCAATGATATATGTTTCATTCTTTGTTTCTTTCACCCTAAATAGATCAAAAGAATGTTTAAAGTTGAAAAATGTGATGTGTTCACGTATATTCCATTAATATTGATGAATACCGCATAAACGGTTGAAAAATGTATAGGTACAATACACGAGGAAAATGTCGACAGTTGAACTACCTATCTCTTGGTATATGCAACATCAGAATTGACGACTTTTGGTTTATTATTCAATAATAAACCATTGTAATCGCCCAAGGAAAAAATTTTTATAACCCCCCCTCAAAATTTGATGTTTTACGTTTCAAGGCATGTAGAATCCGAATATCCAATAAAAAAAATTCTGTCTGTCCGCCGTACGCCGTACGCCGTACGCCGTCAACACTTTTCCGGCCAAACCATAATAGCTACATTCTTGAAATTTTCACCAAAAATCAATCTCGGTCCTACGACGGCCCAATTCTTGAACCAACTTTCTAGCTCAATTTTAAGGGTATTTTTGGGGGGTTATGAGGGGGAGAAAATTCATATTTTCCACGGTTTTTCAGAAAAATGTGTACGAGGTATCAAATTATATAGATTTGTTGACGCTGAATCGAATGAGACCATCGCGGGGTCGATAGCTCCATTGGTTCTCGAGTTATCACAGCTTTTGTGCCGAATTCGGGACATTTTCAGAAATTTGACGTGAGGGTATACCTCGAGAGTTCTTGGAGCTATAAAAATCGTTCTATACTCATTGGAATGGTCGTGAAACGCTCTCTCCAGCTGTACCGTTAGGCAAAAAATTTAGTTTTTAATTAGGAAATTAAGAAAAATAAAATTGAATAAAATTACAATAGTTGCTACGGAGTTTTCCCCCATAGTTACAATCTGTTTTTCGGTGGGATTGTACCGAAATGTTCGAAATAATTACTATCACAAATGGATAGTCTTTCTAAATCAATATTGAAGCGAAGGAATAATAAACCACTGTACAATCATTTGCAGCGTTTTTGTTAAAGTTATCACTGTACAAGTCTCGAATCTTAGAAAACTCAAAGTTGAATACGTTATCTCGGCTAAAACTTAGCGCAAGTTGAAACACCTACCTATACATTTTATGAAAAAAATAAAAAAAATCAGTACACCACCTCCTACATACCTAATTAAAGTTACTAATAATTCAACTATACAATAAATGTACCTAGATAAAAAAAATAAATAAAAAATAACCCCTCTTCCTTCGATATTAGTTTTTGACCGGCTGTGATTGAATTATCTAGGTCGAGATAAGCCCGAATAATGGTGATTCGGATTTTATTATTTTTCCAATTAGCGTAGCTGCATTGTCTGGCGGAACACCTTGTTTCAGAGATAAACCCCTTACCGTTCTGCTATATCTCTTTCTATTCCTAAGGGCGAAAGCCGACCCAAAGGTGATACTGATGGTTTCACCAACACCTTGATTGGATTCACCTGATTCTACCTACCCCGAGATGGAAGCAACTTGATGCCTGTATCGATTCGGTGAAGGCTAATTGTATTCTAGAGAAGGGATTCCGATGTTCCATGGAGACTTTGCAATGGGATTCCAGGGTAACTGATGTAATTGTGGTTATCAGTAAAATTAGGCCACTTCAAATGCGAGTGGATAGTAAAATGCAAATTGATCTGAAGCCGTTAGTTGTAGGAGACCGCTATATTCTTCGGAGAATTTCCAATTCTGTTACGTTTTATTGGTGCGATAGCAGTAAAATTTTAAGAGCGGTTACAATTCAATGGAGCATTAATTGGCGGTGCTCGTTATCCTAACAATATTGCTCCCGTTTCACCTCGCCTTCACGGTATTATTTGACTAATTTTTTACACAGTGCTGAAATAACCTACAGTTTGAAACAGAATTGACAGATACTGACTGAGAAACAGACGTTATTTGAGAACAAAATGAAAATCTATGAAATCTGGTTAAACAAATATCGATGGATCCGAATGGTTGAAGTGTGGTTTGTTATTCCAAATAGCATATGCTTCAATACTTGAAACTTATTTCTTGAAACTCTTGAATTTTCACTGAAGATCATTTGATATCAATAACTGTAGACTTTTTGAGCTGAATCGAGTGAGACCATCACGGGGTCAATAGCTGAACTGGTTGTCGAGTTAACGAACTTCATGTGAGCTTTTTTGAGGAATTTTTAAGATTTTACGGAATTTTTCATGGTGTTCTAACTTTAAAGTTTGTAGAACGATTAAAAAAATTTTATTCGAAGTAGACGGTTTTCTTAAATTCTAAAAATAAACCACTGTAAAATAATTTTAAGTGTTTTTCAACAAAAAAGTATATCCTACTAACGTAATGGTATTTTTTGTATACATTTCCGGAGAACCTTTGGTTTTTGTCTGTGAGATCGGAAAGCGATACAGTCGAGAACAGAAGCCCTACGCGTTTCTTCAGGATCGATAATGTTTGTAATCTGAATGACTTCACGTCTCGCGTAGCTGTGATAGTGGGCGAAGTATCTATTTGTTTTGCTGGTAATCTGTGGTGTTTTATTTTCATAAAGGTTTATGTATTGATATAGAATTAACAATTATGTTACATGAGAACTAGGTCATGAGATAAACCTCCTTATTGGTTATCATGAGGAGACCCTCCCTTTAGTTTGTACACGAGACTGTATCGAAGAGGAGACCCTTTGATTTAATAAATAATTCTTTTCAGACGTGCACTCTTCGATTGCCACCCAACAACACAGTTTACGTTTTTAAAAAACGTATTTTCTTATAACAGGTCCTTATAAAAAGGGGATATTAATGTAAAAAAAAATTTAATTTTAATTTTTTTGTATTATTAAATTTATTTATATCTACATTAGGTATGCTTTAATTATTGATTGCATAAATAAATTAATAAATTTTAATTGGTTGCGATATCGTTTAAAGCCCGTGGTTTCTCGTATGATGTGGTTATATAATCTTCTATACCAAAATGTTTCCATTAATTTATGCAAAGGTGCGATTTCGCAATAATATCGGTTTAATATTGAAATTATGTAGCGGTCTGATTATTGTGAATTTGGAATTTGAATGTGTTCATATTTTAAAATGTCAATAGTTGAAATCCGCATATAACTGAATCCCTTTGTCACTCAGAATCGGCAGAAACCAGTTATTCCGTTTATTAGCAATTTTACTTCGCTTCCCCGTTCTATTCACAATTCGATTTCATCCGTTCAAACAGTCCTTGTGTACGGTTATTGCTGTTTTCCGACTTCATCATAAAACCTCTGCCGAAACGAAATACATCCACCCGTTAAAATACAATTCAAAACGCCATTAATCTCCGTTCGAAACTGGAATAATCGGTTCAGGGTTGGAACATGGCAGGGCAGCGAAAGAGCTACAAGTGGTTCGTTCATTTGTTCCCGCGTAGTCTGGCAACTTCATTATCACGCGAATCGCACTTTCTGTTTTCCGCTGAGATTCCATCTGACTCGAGCGAAGATTAATGATTTTCCGGTCGGAAGAAATTTTCCTTTCCGGATAACCGTGGCTTCCATTTGAAATAGAAAGTTCCTTTCGGGAAAAAGCAAGGCTCCCCTCACATTGTGTTTTCCAGCGCGGAAAAGTTGAAAGGAATTTATGATTACAGAATTTTTAACGAACTACCTCAAGACTACAATATCAATGGATATTAACCCTTCATCTCTAACGCGCCCTCTTTTACTTAAGATAAATTAGGCATCGTGTTGAGTAAATTTTTAAAAATTGGAGTCGTTGTTTAAACACGGAATAGAACAAAAAAAAAAAAAAAAAAAAAAAAAATTAGTTTTTGGCAGAGGAGATTTTGAAGAATCACTCAAGTGCCCTCAACTACTGTACTGCTAAAGGAAATGATTGTTAGTAATGTCGCGTGAAGGATACTCCCGTGAGGATATTAAGAAGAGAAAAGCAGAAGGAAAAATTACGATAGTAATTCAGAAACTAGTTTACAATCATTTACAGAAATAAGAACATAATATGCAGCATTTGTTCGCTGAATCTGCGCGAAAATGCATAAATCCTGACATTTTGTTCAAGTTATACCGCACTTCGGGAATCTGAATTCACGCATCATTGATTACTTCGTGTTTGTATTCGGAACAAAAACCCGGGGTCCGCGATCGATTCGACGCTGAATAATTGAAACCGATAAAATCGTCGCTCAATTAGGGAATTGGCTCGGAAAAGTTGGCACAAAAAGGGTTCGACTCGGTGAAATATATTTTCCTGCAAGGAATGAATCGGTGAAATCGTTGTTGTTAACCTGCAGAATTCCCATGATGGTTGCTTTCCCTTTCGTGCGGTTAATATGGCTGCTGAAAATTCACTAAAATATTGAATAAAACCCCGATCAATAAAAAAAAAGTAAACGGTGTTTTAAGATGAAACGTTGTCGTAATCTGTTTGAAAGCTGGTTTACAACAGAAAGTTCTAACTCTGAAACTCTTGGTGTAGAGGAACAAGCTCATAGTTTTTTATCGTGAAAAAAATCTTTGCATAAAAAAATGGAAACCATAGAAATTGTATGAAACATGAGCTTGAACCGTGAAAGAATCAATTTTCCATTTTTGGTTTTGTCTATGCATAAATGATATTCCATTCTGATGAGTGTACCTGCAAAATGACGAATTCAAAAACTCAGAAGAGAGCCGAGTCGCTTGAATATTCCGCTGAAACATCGTAAAACGCAAATTTTTTCAATCCATCGTGTCGACCGGAGAACGCGCCGTGGAAAAGGAAAACTACATTTCCCATGGGGATCGGCTAGCATCCATTCCATCGTATCAATTCTTTTCCGGAACTACATGTTCTGGCATGAAAGCCTTACTCCATCCGCGCGGTAAATTCCATTGTGGGATCGGCGCACCTGTTCCATCAAGTTCGGCGATTAACGCATTCGAACGGATTCCTCGACCGAGCCAGAAATACGAACTTGCAATTGCAAACCATTTTTCGTTCTTTGTTTTCTGTAAAGTTTTAGTTCATTCGCGGTGTACCTTTGATTGTTTTTATTTGTGTTTTTCTGCATTTCCGTGTTAACCTGTGTGCAATGGACATCAAAGAAATTCGGAGAACGATTGGTAAGCGTTTTCACGGATGTTTTATTCTTGCACATGGCAGCGATTATTATCCAATTGTAAATTTAAAAACTCTCACAACGCGATTTTTCCTTGGATTGTGAAAGTTTCTATGTTTGCAGAACGAAACGTATTTTTCGTTCTTTGGGTGATTCAACTAGAAATTAACCGAATTAGGTACCGGTCCTCGTTTCATTGAAACATCGAATTCAGCCGAATTATAATTATATTGAGCGATGGAGCTATCTTCTTATTATTCGGTGATCTCTTTTTGGATTTTTTGTCCATTCGTTGACAAAATTAGCAAACGCTAGAGGCGAAAGGAAAATCAAGATGAAGGAAGAAGCCTTCAAGATGTTTCAGTCTTACAGGCCGTTGCCTAGCTCTTACGCCTGATACTCAAGATGCGGTCAAGAAATGGGGTCTATTTTTCAGTACTTCTCACTTCTGAAATTGAACGTACCTATTGAGGTGAAAAGTAATTTGCTTTTATGAAACTATTGAAGACTAGTAGTTTTCTGTTTTGTTAAGACCGATCTACTTTTCCCTCTTCACTCCACTCTTCAACAAGGCTTTTCTGGTTTTTAACGATAGTTACTGAAATAACAAGTTGCGGAGTGGAAAGTGAGGGGTTTTTTTCTGCTAAATAGTGAGGTTTGTTTTTTGAACAATGATTTTTTGAAAAGTTGACTTCTTTACTTTTAAATTTTGCAAAATATTTTGAAAAACCTGCAGTCCCACTTTAAAGTTTTCAAATAATTTCCACGGCGCTTAGTGCTTTTTGGGCAATCGTGCATAAGTCGTACCGATTGGCCAATGACCGATATGACAATGACATTTACTGACACTGTACAACCGTATGTGCACTCCAAGTAAAGCTAATTCTTAAACTAGCCGGTTCAACAAATAGGCTATTAACATTATACCGCGATTGATGATTTCGTGTATTGATGATGTATATTGCGAGTTGCTGATGGTGAATTGATTGTGATAAATGGGAATGGTAAAATTGAAGGGAAAAAATAAGATAAGGCTAGAACATTTCATCGAATTTAAACGAAGCCAAATGTGTATCACTCTCTGATATAGGAATAACAAGTCCTATTGTTCCCCAGTTTTTTAATCAAAGCGAAAAAATCGTAGTACTGCTATTTGCAGGGTAATATAGCCTCCTATGATTGGATGCTAGGAGTTATGACTTTTTTACTGGACTCCGCTCGTCTAGTCTCGCTTCTCAGCCTTTTCCAGGGGTTTAAAACGTTTTTATTAACAAAATTGCTTTCCCACACTTTGTACCGAGAAAGCTAGTGTCACCGTGGAAACTTGGATGATAGATACTCAAGTTCATTGATCTGAATGAAAAAAAAATGGAACACGAAATGAAAATTTGATGAAAAATTTGAGATTACTTTCTTTATGGTAATCTAAATTACCTGAAATTGGATTGATTTTTTGTCTAAATTATTGATGCGTTCAGTCGTATTCGACTACAGATTCAAATGATTTCAAATTAATCATATATAGCTTCCGAATAGCTTTCATATCTATTCGGAATTCGAGTCTCATATGGTCGACAAATTAGAAATACGCATGTTATTTTACTCTTGGTTCGAAAATACGAATTTAAACGGATTGTCATACATTATCTGTTTTTTTCCATTTATAATAGTGTAGCCACCGATATTCCAAAGCGACCATAGTTCGGTCTGATAGTGACTACAGCCCTCATTTAGATTTCAGATTCGGTCCATTGCTGAATATTCAACGGTAACTACAGCCGCCAACAGTTTGAAAACTCGATGATCGTTCACTCGGGCGGGTTAATTTTCCGCTCGGACGGTTCGGACTGAGAGACTATTAATTCCGACTTCTGATCCAACAAACGATTTTCCAGGTGAAACCGAGTGGATTTACCAGGTGGATTGTGTTTTGCGCAGATAGTCCGAGGAATATGGCTCGCTATTTGGACGAAGGGTTTCAAACATTCGCATCATTCACGGGTTATAGACCCTGAACTTGCGATTGGACGCGAGTCAGTGGAAGAGAGTGCTTCATGACGAGTCCGTTAGCATTCCGTTTGTAGAGCCGTCATTAATATTGCAGTTAGTGGAGCGAACGATACAACATCAGCATCGGTCCGTATTGAATTTATAGAGAAATGTTCTGAGAAAACAATTGGTGAAACTGTCGTATCTGATGATTTTCAATGTACTGCAAAATTTGGATCTTGTTTCCGGAAACGTTAATGTTTTCAACATTAAAAAAAAAAAAAAAATTAATAACGAATGTCTAGGGGAATATATTTATGTATTTTTTAAGAATGATTTCCGTATTTACCGTTATTACCTTGAATTGCATCAGTTCCATCGTGCAAATGGAACGATGGATGACAGCAGAAACACAAACGCTTGGAGAACATGAAAGGCAGTGGAAACATTAAAAAATTCGAACGTCGAGTAATCGCGTGACAATGTCGTTCCCATCGAAATTATTCATGCAGCGAATAATTCATACCTTCCTCTGTCCTCTCGCATCGTCAGTTGAGTAGTTTTAGCAGCTTTCATTTCCCCTCTCGAGCCCACGAGCAACTTTAAAATGGCGGGCTTTTGTTGTTGTCGCGCCGCTTTTCCTATCTATTTGCATCTGTTTTTCAAAACTGAACCTTTTTTTAAAAAAGTATTTCTAGCAATTCAACTCGGACTTAGTGGTACTGACTTTACGCTTGGGTGGAATTTCGGTATTATTCCGTGCTGAAAGTGATAAGCTATAACATTTTCCCGAGATACATGAGTGGATACATAATTTTCTCATTGTGTCCTTACTACTGATGAGTATAATTAATTGTCGATATTTCATTTTCTAGGTGATTATGGGCGACAGGCCAGCGGCCGAGCGAGCTTGTAAAGACCCCAACCCGATCATCGATGGACGGAAAGCGAACGTCAACTTAGCAATATTGGGCGCTAAACCACGAGGAAATCTACAACCAAGTAAGAGACATATTTATTACTGCAAATGACTTTCTAGCGTTAAAGGTTGTGCTTCGTAATCAAATTATTTTGTCATTTATTTGACCTTAAGGGTTTGTGAGTTTTGGTGCAAAATAGCGACATTTCCCTTCATGACACCGTGTTTAGGTTAGGGACGAAGGGCCGTAAAACAGGGACAAGCTACTGCTGTGAAAGACATCGCGTCTAGAACGTGGCTTATCTAGGCGAAAGGATAGGGAGAGTTGGGAAACAGGCCAAAGTCTGTTGTTGGAGGCGATGACAGGGTTCGGCGGTAGGTTTTTATAACGCTCAAGTTCAAACTTTTCTTCTCGGCTGTCGACTTGGTGTAAGTAGCTTATCTGTAAGGTAGAAGAATGATAATCCGGTCATTTTGGTTATTATTCAATAATAACCCATTGTAATCGCCCAAGAAAAATTTGTATAATTGTAAAATTTGTCTAATGTCTCAAAATTTGATGTTTTACGTTTCAAGGCAAGTAGAATCCGAGTATTCAATAAAAAAAATTCTGCTCAACATTGACAACATATTTCTGACGAAACTATTGAAGCTAAACTCTTGAAAATGTCACCAAAAATCATTCTTGTTCTGAGAAAGGATCAATTCTTAACCAAATCGCTACCTCAATTATGAGGGTGTTTGGGGGGTTTTGAGGGGGAGAAAATTCGTATTTTCCACTGATTTTCAGAAAAAAATGCGTATTTGGTATCAATTTCAATAGATTTTTGGACATTGAATCGAAGGAAACCATCGCGGGGTCGATAGCTTTATTGGTTCTCGAGTTATAACCGCTTTTGTGTTGAATTAGGGAGATTTTCACAAATTGGGCTAGAGGGTAGGGTATAGCTTGAGAATTCTTGTAGCTATACTTCGTTGGAATGCTTGATGATTATTACAAAGTTGCTATGGAGTTTTCCCTTATAGTTACCAATCTTTAGTTTGGTGGAACTTTCACAAAATGTTCGGACGATGTTCGCAAATAAATAGTTTTCCTAAATCATAATTGAAGCGAAGGAGTAATAAACCACAGAACAATCATTTTCAGCGTTAGAATGCAGTGAAGGGGAAAGTAGAATAGACATAAAAAATGTCCCAGGTGAAAAACACTTATTGAATTGTGAAAAACTTGAATTAAATTCATTCGATTATGAAAATCGATGGAAATCTGAATTTAGCCACGGGTCGTGAAAAACGGGTTATGGCCAGGAGTTCAGTGAACCAACGGTGATCCCTAGTACTATGAACTGGCCACCCCTTTTGTACATTCATCGGTGACGACATAGGCACATGGTGCAGTAGGTGAACACTTAGGTCGAATTACGCTCTCATACGCGAACACACACGATCCGACCACACGTGGACCGGCGTTACAGTTACATGCCTTGAACACATGAACGTAGGCAGGTGGTCCATGTGGCGCCCGGGCCCGGTTCTGACCCACTGCCTTCAGACCAAGTGTTCCTGCTCCTCGGCCGCCCCATTGTAACAGCGACCGTCGTTAACGTTCATTTTACGTATTGTCCGTATCAAATCTTTTCAATGGTTCATTCAACTAGCGATTGCCTCGATCCCGATTTTATTGCATGCAAAAATGAGGAGATTACCTACTCAGAATAGATTTTCAGTTCAATTCAAGTTGCGTGCATTCAATAGACCGGCGGCAACTTTGTTGGTTGGTAGCTAATGTTTTTGAAATTTCGCCCCTTGAGAATTCCGCAGCGCTATAATTGAGTCCCGAATACGTTCCTCCGGTTAAAAGAAGTTCGATTAATAAAAAGCATTCGTTTCAATATGATTATTTCCGCATGGTTTCTACCGTTGGGTTACGTCTGTAACTAGCCTGAGGGAGAATGCCATGTTTATCTCATCCGCGGAGGTAGAGTGGAGCTAAGCCGAACCTTCCCCTAAACAACCCCTTCTGTTGGTTTCCCTCAGGCAATGTGCACAGTCAGTTCTCAACCCTTAATTCGGCAACCGGGGAAGCTCAGTTTGGCCCACGGTTGCCAACCTTTTTGATTAAAATGTCCAAACAACGTACACCCCATTTTCATTGCGGAAAAACTGCGAAAATATTTTCTTTCGTAAGGAACGGCTTTTGATGAAAAGTAAAAAGAAAATACAACTGCTCTATATATGAGACCCTGAAATACTGTTTTTCTCTTATTATTTTTGTCAAAATGAATCAACGTGGTTTTTCTTCGTGTTGGTAAATAATGTACTAAAACCCAATGAAATTCGAAGTATCACTTCCCTAGTTCCCTTACGTATGTTTTCAGTATAGAAGATGTAATTAGGATTTTGTATAATGGAAGGTAATTTGGGGACTAATTTGGTTACTGATTGTGAAATTCATGGTCAGCTTCGATTTTTCGAGTAAATCAAGGTCAAGAAGGTATGGTAATGTCGAGCTTAGGTACCATATGGGGAACGATTCACCTCCTGTCTCCCCCTAGACTTCCCATAGTAGAAGTCTTTGATTTTTTCATTATTTTCCGGAATAAATCTCCGTTCAGAATTTAATGCTCTGGCTTCGCAAATAAGAGCCTCTTTATTAATGAGCTGCTGAGAGCTGTGATTTCGTCGCATCGATAGCTATTTCAGCCATAATGTTCGACCAGGTTCACTACAGATGATCGGTATCGGCTTCCGGCTAATATAGTTTATGATTAACCGCTTCACAGTGCTGTTACTGTGTTCAACGAAGTCCGGAATCGCTCGGTAACGCTATAAAAAGCCGAGGATTTTCCAGGGATGGCAACCCTGTAGCTCGGCTAGACCTCTATCCAGGCCCAGGGCAACTTAGACGAGCCTGGACCATCCCATTGCCTTCCCATCACCATCCCATCCGATCCGATCCTGAAACCCTCGCTGTTTCGACCCTCGTTTCAGATTCCGACGCCATCAACAGGAGAGCTTGGGGTGCCTCAACAGTTCACCCCCTCAGTTAGAGCTGCCGGTTGCCCTAGCAACCCACCTACAAAACCAGTACTTCCCTTGTCTCCCCTTTAGCCGTTTCCCAAAGAGGGAACGTTTTCCCGCTACTCCGTCTATATCGTATAGATATTGAAGGACATTTTGCTGGAGTAAATAATACTATTCTCGCGGAATGCAATTTACCATGCTGAGGTGGAGCATTGATGGTTCTACATTTATAATTAGCTTTTCCGGTCTTTGCAATGCCACGGGAAACATTTTAGAAAATAAATGTTTGGGTTTGAATATAAAATCTTAGCAATTTGGAACGTTTAGCATTTCCTGCACCAGAATAATCTCCGAAATCAGCACTGTATACTTAACCGACGGAAAATTTGCGGACAGTTTATCAATAGTTAATGAAGCGAAGATAAACTTTAGTAAGCGGCACAAGCAGTTTTCCGTATACTCACTCACGAGGAGATTGCATGGTGACGCTACCTCCTTTACCTATAGTTATCTCAACTTTATCTACGATTGATAAACGAACTTTTAGGAGAATAAAGATTGAGGTTTCGAACATTGAAGCTATTCTTCATCTCTGTTGATAATCTCAAACGTAGCTGAATAACGAGTTGTTCTGTCCTGGGAATATTCGTTTCCGAGTTCCAAGTATAGCTGACCTATCGGAATGAAATAATCGAGACCTCTAATTCGATTTCCACTTTTGCCAGATTACTTACTTTCATCCTTCGGGCATTTCGAGTTCGGATGGGATGAGGTAACAAATTTTCAGCTCTGAAACCTTCGGGGAGCTCTAACTGTTCAACAATGACCCTTGCACAGTTTGAAGTTTATCACGTTGGCGCTAATTGGGGGAAGCTCTCTTTTTGTCCGGTCCGAAACGAAGAATTTAAGGCCGCTCCAACGGGTAATTACAGAGTTTTACATCCTCGAAGTTTTACATCCTCGAAACGAAGGGTGGGGATGGGCGGTTGGTGCTTTACTCCGGGGTATCCACCGAAGGGGAGAGCTTTAACTGTTAGGGCTGTTAAGCACTGTGCGAATCTGAGTTTCGCGAGTTTTGACCTCCCTGGCGTTCAAACTCGAATTGGAGTGGGCGAAAAACTTCTTTGCGCAACCGATTGAGAGTAAATATAAAGCTACCGAAGAGAAAGTGTCATCGGGGTCGATTCAACATTCAAATCCGTACAAAACTAAAAACAATTCTAAAAGGAAAATAATTTTTTTGAGTTAGAATCTTTAAATCGCTTTACTCAAAAACGATTTTGTCAAGCATAGCCAGGATCGACGATTGGAGAAATCGATTGGTAAACGGTTGAATTATTTCCTCCAACAACTGAATTGCTGCTTATAATGATTCGCGTCAACAGGAGAGCGAGGAGAATTCAAATGGTATATAGCGGATATATTCCACCAGAAGAGGGCGATGTTCTCTTTGTGGTCATTTTGGACCTCTGCCAAGGCGATCATTACCCGAATTGGTTCGTCGGGAAGGGGTGTTGAAACGCCTCAGTCCGTAGCTGTTATGGCGAGGGGAGAGGGCCATGAATCCTGATAAAATCCTTCCGAACTCCCAGCCGTTCTAAGAGAATCTGTTGATTCCGCTTTTGATTTTACGCAGATGGTGTAGACATGAATAAACCGAGTCGTACAGCATTTTCTCGGAACATAGGATCAGTAAAATTGAAGAAAATTATGGTTTGTGGGAAGCTTATGGGCATAGAGATAAAAAAATTAATTCTATGTATTATTCTTCCTTCAATAGTACTTTCGCCCATTTGGGCATCTTCTGTAAAGGTGCCTATCGTATGTTAAGTCCTTTGTCCTCCAGACTTTGGTACCTACAGACTCGAGCTCGAATAGATGAAGAAATCGGAAGAAAAATTATAATATTCGAGTCGTTTGGTTGTTTCACGAATTTTTCCGATTAAAGTTTCCGAATTTTCTGAACGTATTCCGGAAAATAAGTAGGAATGAGATACAAGCCCGTTCCCGGCCGTCTTCATCATTCTCCGGAAGTGTATCTCGTTTTGAAACGCTCGTTTCCTTTTCCACCTTAAAACTGAAGACGTTTTCCCTGGAGAATTTCCCTCTTATTTCGACAAGCGAGTGGCGTGAGTGGGATCTCGTGGACGATCGTGTGCGTTCGTATATGCGCCCTCGTGCGAGTGAGGGTGGCTGAGCTGAGTCACACAGTCTGATTATTCCTCTCCCTTTTCCCCATTGCGCGGCGCGTCGGTGGGAGCCTGCGAGGCTGTGAGTCACTCACGCGGAGCTTTCCCGTTGTCTCTGTCGCACTCGCGGTTCCTATCTATCTCTGTCTCTCTCGACGGTGGATTCCCTTCGCTCAGTGCAGACTCTTTCACAATTCCTCTTCCCTATTAACCAAAGTTTATCTGAAACCCCTCTCGAAAAGGGGCTGGAAACCCCCGAGAAAGCCTTTTCTGGATTAAATAAATCGATTCGAAAAGCCCCGAACGTGCGCTGCCTCCGGGCATAAGAAGGGAAGGAAGAGCGTTGGGAGCGGAACGGGTGACGTTGATAGGAAAGGGTCATCGAAAAAATGAAGGGGAAGCCCCTTTCTTAGGTCTTCTGTACGTACTAGTTCTATTCGTTGTTCTACCCGGTCCATATCTGACTATGCTACGCAAAAAATGGATTGCGCATGCGCTGTCAATAAATTATCCAAATTTATTCAAGTGTGAACAATCATTCGACCGTATTTGAAAGAATTTTTGGGTTTATTATTCAATAATTAACCATTGCATCTCTCACGAAAAAAAAATAATTCTAACCCCGCTCCCCCCTCAAAATTGGATGTTTCATGTTCATGGTCTGAATATCCGTCCACAGTCAATCTTGTCCAGAAAGTGGCTCTTTTTTTTAAATTTCTTTTTTAAACCGAACTGCTACATCAGTTTTAATGGTATTTTTGGGGGTTTTGAGGGGGAGAAAATTCGTATTTTCCAAGAATTTTTGGATGACTGTGTTTCGTATCAATTTATGTATATTTTTGGACGTTGAATCGAATAAAACCATAACGGAGTCGATAGCTTTAATGGTTCTCAAGTTATCACAGCTTTTGTGAGGCATACACGAGATTTTGAAAAACTTGGCATAATGGTATAACTAGGTTAAAAATCCTATATGTAGTTATATAAAAATGTATAAAAAACGTTCTCATACTCGTTGGAATACTCGTCAAACACTCTTATAAGTTGAATCGTTTGGCGAATAATTTACTTTCAATTAAACAATTAAGAAAAACGAAAATAATTAAAATTACGAAAGTTGCTAAGGAGTTTTTCTTCAAGTTACCGACCCATTGGTAGGTGGAAATATTCACAACGGTGGAACCGTCGTGATGGTTAGTTATAGTGAACAGACTTCAAGGTCTCAAGAATTTCAAAAGAAGGGGTTGTAACAAGGCCATCACGTACGATGCATAGGTACTTATTATTTTTTATATATTTATTTTAATTTTATTTCATTTTTTGAGAGAGCGAGAGAGATTAAATTTCTTTATAAACTATCGCTGAATTGTATTTCACCGATGCGAGTGAAAAATGCTAATGTTCTATCAGTAGCGAAGAAACGCTTGAATTAAAGTTACATGATATTCCCCACTCAAGAGAGGCTTGGGCTTAAAGGGCTCTCAAAGATCTACACACCTTAAAGGGGTCCCTTTGTGAAAATATTTGCTCCTCTTTTCCCACTAGCGCAAACTTGTGGCTTCGCCTACATCTTACGCGGAGCTAAGTAGAGGAAAGCGGACGTATGCTAAAAATTCAGCTCGTAGTCGAGTTTTCAGTGTAGTCGGTTCCCGGGTCCGTTCAAAGCTCATCACTTGGAAAGCCGTTTCTGCCGTTGAACATGAATAAAACACGAGAACCCACCCCCTCCACTCCAATACCACTTTCATCCATCGATTTCCGGACTCATCCCCCTCCCCATCTTCATCGCGGTGCACTTCATCCATCAAGATTCTTTCACGACTACGAGCGATATAATGTTGTAGGCTGTCGTGCGTAGTGGTATATCATTCTTGAACGCTGACCCTTGGGCTGGTTCTACTCGTTTACATACACAACATTCTCCACTTCGGCGAGAATTTAATTTTCAATTTCTGCCGTGGCACTAAATGGATTTCCTACCTGATGGATCGTTTGAGAAAAAGGTGACCGAGGAAGGCATGATTTCGGAGGTTAGGAAAATTAGGGTGGAATATTTTTCGTTGAATATTCGGTGATATAAGATTAATATTGGAGGGTATATGCTTTTTATTCCCCGCCATCATTAAGATTATAGGTCAAGTGAAGTAACTGGCTTCTTTTGTCTTTCATGAATCTATTATTTATTTATTTATATTTTTTCTTCTTTGGTGGCAGATGAAATTGTCGATTCTGATGCGCTTCCGACTTACTTTCCTTGTATTCAATAAGGCTAGAAAACTGTTGGAGAAGAGAGCGATTTAAGGAATGAGGGAGGGGAAATCACACGCTGATCGATATTTCGTATCGATCGTCATTCGTAGTGTTGACGGAGAGGCTCAAAACCAGTTTTCACTCAAGTCGGCCGTCACATACTCAACCCTTCTTACTCACCCTCAGAGCGATCAGTTTGGCAGGTCCCTGCGTTTACTCAAACGCTTCCCTGCTATGTACATACAAGTTGCAGTTGGCAACTGGCTTTAGTTGGGAGCTTTTTCGTGGGAAGTTGTCGGCTCTGTTGGATAGATAACTTTCCACCGATTAAAGGTTTCAGCGGAAAACTTTAAAAATGGTCAACGTTGTAGTTGATAGTCGAGTCTCATAATGCTGATCTATGCAGATGAAGTTGACGGTTGTAATGTTTTATTATTCCTTTCCTTTATACCGCCAGAGAAAATTAGTGCCGTTAGATTCACAGCTAAACGGGATATTTTAATTTTGTCAACGCCAATTTTTGGTTTATTATTCAATAATAAACCATTGTAATCACCCAAGAAAAAAAATTTTCTAACCCCCCTCAAAATTTGATGTTTTACGTTTCAAGGCATGTAGAATCCGAATAATCATATAGCTCCAAGAACTCTCGAGTTATACCCTCATGTCAAATTTCTAAAAATCTCCCAAATTCGGCACAAAAGCTGCGATAACTCGAGAACTAATAAAGCTATCGACCCGGCGATGGTCTCATTCGATTCAGCGTCTAAAAATCTATATAATTTGATACCACGTACACATTTGTCTGAAAAACCGTGGAAAATATGAATTTTCTCCCCCTCAAAACCCCCCAAAAATACCCTTAAAATTGAGCTAGCAAGTTGGTTCAAGAATTGGGCCGTCGTAGGACCGAGATTGATTTTTGGTGAAAATTTCAAATTTTTAGCTCTTACAGTTTGGCCGGAAAACTGCTAACGGCGTACGGCGGACGGACAGAATTTTTTTTATTGGATATTCGGATTCTACATGCCTTGAAACGTAAAACATCAAATTTTGAGGGGGGGGGTTAGAAATTTTTTTTCTTGGGCGATTACAATGGTTTATTATTGAATAATAAACCAAAAATCGTTCTATACTCATTGGAATGGTCGTCAAACACTCTCTCCAGCTGTATCGTTAGGCAATAAATTTAGCTTTTAATTT
The DNA here is from genome assembly GCA_037159825.1 of Tupiocoris notatus. Taxonomy (NCBI): domain Eukaryota; kingdom Metazoa; phylum Arthropoda; class Insecta; order Hemiptera; family Miridae; genus Tupiocoris; species Tupiocoris notatus. Next base: position 335 of record JASJUZ010000672.1, on the reverse strand, counting down.
GGAAATTAAGAAAAATAAAAATTATTAAAATTACAATAGTTGCTACGGAGTTTCCCCCTATAGTTACCATCTGTTTTTCGGTGGTTTATATTCTGTCACCGTTCTTATTACCGGTTCCGGTCAAAACGTTCCTTGCCTATTCAGTCTCTCGTCGCGCTCTCGCGTCTTCGGCCGCTCCACTCGCGTCTCCACCGTTCAGTCTGCGTTATCCGTGGCGACTTCGAAAACAGGTATTTTTCAAAACACATTTCAAAATTGTTTTGATCCTCTATAAGTTTATTCATTTTATTTATGAGAATTTCATATCCCTGTCGTTTTTCGTTCGTCGTTCGTTC